>CM047513.1:5252414-5429914 GCA_026122265.1 Ammodytes dubius | reverse complement strand
GGGGGTCGTTATCTGGCTCATTTTTGAAAGGGTGATGTGTGGATGAGTGGAAGTAAAAAGCAAAGGATGTTCTACAGGAGATCCAGGGATGAATAGTGGCAAACTGAGCACACCTCTTTGGGAAGTGACAGAAAGACATTTTTTCTTGGTTCTTTGCTGCAACTTCTTCCCAGCATCACCAGAGGATCCTACACTAGCAAGCATATTTTTTTCTACATGTATGTTGTTGTCTTTTGTATTGTGGATGAATTTTTTAAACACTTAAACACTTAAATAAGTTGTTTTTAGGGAGGTGTGTGAGTGTGATTGTGGCAGCAGTCTTGTGCACAATGAGCTGATGGGGATGGTGTCTTTTTTTCTTGCTGTGTGTAGGGGACCATGGTTATGTTGAAGATCTCTGCTTTCCTGGTTGCCTACACCCTGGTCATTTGCCAGATGTACTGCTCACAAGCCGCGCCTGCCAGGTAAGAAGCTACAACATTCACCTTTTACACTTCAAACTGTCTCTGTGATGCTGACATGCCAGGAACTAGAAATATGTGGGAAAAGTAGAATGGACTTAAACCATTCAACGGATGTAGTGTAGCGAATATGAGTTTTTCTTTTTTAACCAAATAATATAATAATAAAACACAACATATTCAACGCTTACAGGAAAAAAATAATTATGAAGTGGGAGAGAATTAGTGTGACGGAGAGAGGTGTAATCACATTCAAAGATGTACAAGTCTCCAGCAGTGTGTAATATGCAAGCACACAAACTTAAAATGTATTTATTCTTCTTCTTCTTATTCATTTTATATTGTTCTGTGTTGGCAGTCTTAAAACAAGATTAAGTGTAGCCTCAATTAAGAGTTGTTAGTTTAAAAAATGTTTTTTTATGACATACTTTTTAAATGTAAAAAATAGTACTTCAGCCTTCTCTTCTACAATATATACATTGTTTGTATATGCTAATCAAATAGATTAATTACATTTTACGTTTAAGCACTCAAAAAGGGAATAATGGAAAAAAAAAATCTAAAAGAATCAAAAAACATGGGAACAAAAGTGTAATTCACTTCAGGGGAGAGAGATATATGGGATCTATAAATTTATATGAAGCCCATTCAAGCCACTCCCCACACCGTTCCCATGAAGCTATCGATTTTGTAATAAATCTAAAGGCGGTTGAGCCTCGGCCCCCTCTCTGGGATGGGGCACTTTCCGCAGATTGTTTCCCCGCGGTTGGCCGGGGGCCCTCCGAAGCAGACGTCATCGCTCTCCGAAGCCGGTGACGTCCCAGCCAACCCCCCTGACCCCCCCCCCCCTCCTCCTATCCATCATCCATCCATCCATCACCATTCCCATCCACACACACCACACAACACACACACACACACACCACACACACACACACACACACACACACAACACACACACACACACACACACACACACACACACACACACACACACCCCACACACACAACACCACACACACACAACAACCACACACACCACACACACACACACACACACACATACTGTACATGCCCCCACCCCTTATTTTAACTGCAGGTGATGATTTTAATGCTGTAATCTCTATATACCTTTCCTTCGCCCCACAGACCGGGTTTAGAGTCCATGTCAGACCGAGTCACGCTCACCGACTACGAGGCGCGAAGGTTACTCAACGCCATCGTCAAGGAGTTTGTGCAGATGACAGCGGAGGAGCTGGAGCAGCAGGCCACCGAAGGAAACAGGTACACAGACAAATGGCTCACATTCTAACCCCCCTTTTTCCTCCTTCTATAGATTCAACTGGTATTAGAAATTTGATTTTAATGACAGAATGGAACGTTTGAACTTAACTCCTTTGGCCTAAATATGATGGTACATTTGGACAGCTGTCTTTTGGGCTATACCGTATACATACCGGACTGTGTGTATCACTTGAGGGACTGTATCATAATCTGGCTTCACTTTTAACACCACTTATTAAGATGCGTCTTTTTAGTGTGGCATTCAGGTTCAGTCAAGCGTAGAGGTATGTACTCTAAACAGACCAGTAAAGAGAGAAAAACTGTGAGAATAGATCTATAAAAAAAAAAAAGAAAAAAAATCCCTATTCTCTGTCTTGACCCTGCTTCCCGCATGGATAAGTTTGACTCTGACTTTGTTTGAACGGACTACAGTTATTTCCAGCCTTGCTGCCTGCCTGCCGGGCATGTGAACAGTGTGATGCCTAACGGAACGAAATAAGTGTGCATGATGATGTCAATTATGTGGAGTTGCATGACAGTGGGGAAAGAAGGGACTGGTTTTCCTCTGTTTGTTCTGTGGGTGTAAAAAATTTGACAAGAGGGGCTTTGACTTGGGGGTGGGGGCGGATATGGGTTAAGGCGCATGATGGGTGATGGATGACAGGTTCTTTGAATGGTATAGGGATGGGGGAAATGCATGGTTCTTTTTAAAGAGGGGGATGTTACATTTTATTTCATACCTGCGATGGCATGAGAAAGAAACGCATGTGAGAGAAATGAATGCGTGAATGCGAGGAGAGAAAAAAAGCTATTCAAGAAAATGTGAGATGCATGTTTTTCCCATTGCTATGAGCCTGTTCTCTGCATGTGTCTCTGTGTGTGTCTTCCCCCTTCCTCCTTCCAGCATGGACAGGCCCCTAACCAAGCGCTGCTCCAACCTGAGCACCTGTGTGCTGGGCAAACTGTCTCAGGAGCTGCACCATCTGCAGACGTTCCCTCGCACGAACGTGGGATCAGGAACGCCCGGCAAGAAGCGCAGTGCGCCCCAGAGCGACAGCTATGCAAGCTACGGCGACACGTTTGACAGCATCTAAAAGCCTAACTCCTCATCCGCCCCCCAGCCCCTATTCTACCTTTACTGCATCTCTCCCTGTACTCTCCTACCCCAGTTATCTCGTTTGTTTTTCGGATTGGCAAGTTGCATGTTGATTTGACCTGCTTGAAAAAGAATATGACCTTTAAGCTGCAACCCACTTTAAGTTCTTCTAACCCTTTTCCCCCAATCATTTTTTCTTTGGACAGAGAATAATTTTGTCCCTATCATTTCAGACAATCAGACTATATACGTTTTCATAGATGTAATAATTCAGGAGCCAGTTCAGACATCTTCTGTATACTGTGTGTTTGTGTGTGGAATAATTTTGACTGCATTTCAAAGCCCTTCAAAAATTTTAGCATTGAGAGAGATCACTTAATCCAACCATTAATAAATGATCCACTCATGCGACACCATGTTTCTTGTTCAATAAACGTATTTTTCTACTGAGGAAAGCCTTAGCTGATTTTCATTCTTACACGGCTGCTTTAACACAGTCAGTGGGTATACTTCATGAACATGACATAAAAAAAGGATTTTAGAGCATCTGGTAGTGTCTCTCATCGAGTTAAAAGGTGAGTTAACCTGTGCTTTCGTGGCTTAATGTCGTTCTGTGCTGTGAAGTTAGTTAATTATATTGATAAAATGAATTGTCTCATTTCTGTGTGTCAGTTAAAGTATGAATTTCTTGTCGGATCTTGGCGTTAACCCCTTGTTTGCTCTCCTGAAGCAGCGTTACAGTACAGAAGCGAGCCTGCAACACGGCCACCTGCGTGACTCACCGCCTGGCCGACTTCCTCAGCCGGTCGGGGGGAATGGGCAACAGCAACTTCGTCCCCACAAACGTGGGCGCCAAGGCCTTTGGCAGGCGGAGGAGAAACGTCCAGATGTGAGCACTCCAGAACCTTCAGGGAACGGTAAATAAGGTTTTTATAACCTCCGTTTTATGTTCAGTGAATTCAATGAGTTGATTTGTTTTCATAATCCACCACTTTTTTTAATTACATTTAAAAAAAAATTTTATTTCATTTTTGTATGTATCTTTTTATTCTAATCTATTTTATCTTTAAAATATTTATATTTAATGAAATCTACCACTTTTTTAAAATATAATTCCTTTAATGCCATTTTATTTTATATATATATTTTTTTATTCAATCTTTTTAAATGTTTTTCATGTTAGAGACATCCATACTTTTGATAATGCATCATATCAATTTAGTATTTCTTCCTTTTATTAAGTTAAAATATGACAAAAGCAGCTAAATTGTGAGTATTGTCTTCTGAAATCCAAACTTTGAATTTTCATCTAATTTTCTTTCTTCTTTCTTTCTTTCAGAGGTTGAAACCCGACAAGAAAAACATCAGAAAAAACAACAACAACCAGAAACAAAATCAAGCAGAAGATAAACACTGAACTGGCCCTTTATCCACCTCCTTCACGTTCTTATGGAAACAAAAAAAAAACTGGACTTCTCGTCCCCATTTCCATCCTGTTAGTGAAACCCTTTTTGCTTTTGGCAAGTACGAGAAAAAAAGAGAAAAAAAGAAAGCACTTTAGTTTATGTACATGAACAAACAAACTCCTGAAGAAAGACAAAAAAAAATATCCCTTAATGGTTCCTCTCTTTTTATACATGAGTATCATTGGAAAATAAAATGAACGCAGCAGTGGTTACCACCTTCGTTTTGACTCCTTTTCACCACTTAGAGCACATTTCTTCCATGCGACCCACCTCCCCTTCCCCATTCGAGATCCATACTCCTACATTTCCCACAATTCCCTATTCTCCCACCCAAGGGTACCCTGTTTTCCTGTGTGCCAGAGGGACGCCATTAAAGATCAGCCTACCCAAGGCCCCCCCCACAACGGCTGTTGTCTTGTGCCTTGATGTAGAACAATTTACATGAACATGATTGTACAGTTCGGTTTCGAGACGAAAAAGGAAGAAGACTTGAGAGCGAGGATGAAGAAGAGAATGAAGAAGACAGATTAATATTGTAAACGATATTGTGAAAAAAAAACAAATTTCAGCAAGATTAAAATGTATTTTAGATACACTCGGGTTTGGGATACTTGTGTTGTTCTTCAAAAAGTTTTTAAGCATTTAGGTGTAGAAAGAGGTTGGAACGATTGAGAGACTGAGACGCTTATATTTGTACATTAAAATGCTGGAATATTGACTGACAATGTCCATAAAACAAATTACACATGATAAATCAAATGGAATCAGCGAATATAGTGATTTGTAATTCATTGATGGAAATTTGACTGACAGATATGCGCACTCACAGCCTGAACATTTGTAGCACACATCAATAATTTGGCATTGATATATTGAAAAATCAATTTCCACATTCATACACTCCACTGTTCCACAGTCTGGCTCACGTTGTAATGCAGCGACTGTCTGCAGGTGTAAACACATGAGTTTCATTGGGAGTATTTTAATGACTGACACCACAGCGGCATGGATGGATATGTTGAGATACATGATGATACAAGAGAAAGAAAAATAATAACTGCATGGGTAATTGCTTAATAAAAGGCAGCCAAACCTGCAGCCAGACTTGTTCTTCTTTAGCGCCGTTGGAGGTAAATGCACACCCACTAAGTTCACGCAGAACCAATATATATATATATCATCATATATACATTTTTTTTCATTATAAATGAATAGAGCAGATACATTTCTGGATTGTGACAGGACACAACATGTGTTCTCTCTTACATATTGTACTTTTTCACATATCAGCTAACCATGAAATGTTCAATCAAACACACTGCAACTGGAATATTTTGGGGTTCACATGTTTTTACAGCATCACTCCAATAGGGGGCAACATAGTTATCTTGACAAACGGTTTAGTGCAGCAAAAGCTTAGAAGAAAGTCTACCAGCACCAGTGATGAATGTGAACTCTCGGTCAACTACTTCAGCAGCTGGTCTGAGACTGACAGGGATTTACATGGGCCCGTTTGCACAAATGAAACGTCTAAACACTTTGGAAGTAAACATTTTTAAGGACACACTGGATCAAATTATTGCATAAGGTTTCTACACTTGATGGTTAAATATTATGTCATTTTAAAGGGTTGCTGTCTGTCTGTCTGTCTGTCTGTCTGTCTGTCTGTCTGTCTGGGCAGCAGTGAGGTGTAAAACTATGACCTCTTGAACACACCTGTTTCACGATTTGAGGACCATCAATCAACGCAACATAACAATGATGTGTGGGTGTTGATAGTTTTTTTTGAGTAATGAGAAATGGTAAATTACCATTGAGAAGGTTAAGCACGAGTCAAGCTGAAACACAATACCTCAAAGGAAAAGACTGGTCCAACAAAAAGCCTTGTTAACTGGACTCCACTTATATAGCGCTTTTCCCTGGTTTTTTCACAGGCCCGAAGCGCATTACATTTTTTGTTCACATTGAACCATCCACACACACATTCATACACCGATAACAGGAGCTACCACGCAGGCTGCAAGCTAACTATCGGGAGAATTAGGGTTCAGTGTCTTGCCAAGGACACTTTCACATGTTGCGGGGAGACGGGGGATCGAACCACCGACCCTGCAACCAAGTGGACGACCGCCCTACCTGCTTCGCGGTGGTGTTTTTTTACTCTTATTTCAAAGTAGCCCCTCAGCAAGGCACGGCACCCTCACCTGCTCCAACCAGACATTCAAGCTCCTACTAACTGAATACAATAAAGTGAACTAATGCAGGGACCATGGATTACAAACAAAAGAAAAGAAAAGGTGGTCATCAGTAGTGGAAAATACAATGATTTTATTGTATCGAGAAAGGTCTGTAACAGGAAAACAAACATTAATTTTCTTATTGCACAGACTGAGCAGATACATATCATGCAAATACACAGAAACTTTTTCATATTGTATTTTGCCAACAATAACATTTCACTGTGCTGAATACACTGCCAATGGTTTGTGAAGTATTTCAGATGCAGTGCTTCAAAATATTTTTTTTTTATCCACACAGAAAGCTAAAAACAAATACAACCCCAGTTCCATAAAAGTTGGGACGTTATGTAAAACATACATAAAAAAGAATGTGACAATTTGTTAATCCCTTTTCACATACAATCAAGTTGTTAACAATACAAAGGCAATATATTTAATGTTTTACCCTATATATTTCAATGTTTTTCGTAAATATATGCTTATTCTGAATGTGATGCCAGCAAACATTTTAAAAAAGTTGGGACAAGGGTTTTAAAAGTTTGGGAAAGCTGTAGAATGTTAAAAAAAAAAACCTTTTCGAACATATTGTGTGTATATTTACAAAAAACAATAACATTTGTCAGTTAAAACAAGTAGATATGATGTGCTTGGGCTGTTTTATATTGAATACATGTTGAAAAGGGATTAGGAAATGATCACATCAGTTTATTCTAATTTTACTAATCCTACATAGTACATGTCATAGTACATGTAACTACATAGTCCCAACTTCTTCAGAATTAGGGTTGTACTTGAAGAGAGGGTAAATAATGGCACTGATGTTTTGGATGACAAATAAGGGATGTTAAATCTGGTAATTGAGGGGATAATGCGTCCATTCAATAAGGGGTGAAATTGAAAAACAGGAAGCAGTTGATCCTATTTAGTTTAGCACGGATGGATGCCAAGAGTGCACCAGAGCAAATACAGGAGATTTGTCACTATGTGCATCACACACACACCCAGGCACACAAGAGCTGTCAGAACTATGAGGAAAAAAGATTTCAGAAGATCTTATTTAGTTTAGATTAAATGCAAGGAATGTGTAAGAAAAAAAAAAAATCCACACCGGACATGGCGTGTTTATGCTACAGACACTTAACGCAATTAATGTATGGTTATAAAACCCATCGGCTCAACGGGATGACTTATTCATTCCCAGATGAGAGGATGTGTATGAAAAAATATGTATCGGAGGATGGGGATTTGCACTCTATTCCCCCTGAAGCCTTAAAACCTTCATCTGTCAGTTGTTTTTACAGTCTTTCCACTCGTGCTCTCTCTCTCTCTCTCTCTCTCTCTCTCTCTCTCTCTCTCTCTCTCTCTCTCTCTCTCTCCCCGTCATACTGTCTGTCTGCCTGCCTGCCTGCCTGTCTGTCTGGAGAAAGTCAGCCGCCGTGCAAGAATCCACATGGAAACTTTTCCTGCATGACTGAAGAGCAAAAAAAAATAGATAAACCTCCCCCTCCTCCTTTTATATCCTGATAATTGAGGGGGACACGAGGTTGAGGGCTGATTCGTGGCTCGGTTTTGGGTTTTTTTAGTTTGTTTCTCAGCAGCAATCTAACAATCCCCACTATATACCAATGAGAACAGCAGATATAATGGCACACAGCTGCTTTGAATGGGGCCCTTTCCAGTTGGAAATTAGATGGTTTTGTATAAGCAAAACCAAGACGCAAAGCCCCCCCCCCCCCATCTCTCCAGGGATAAGACGTGCCGTTTGTCCATTTCCCAGAAAGCTACACCACAGAAAACCTTGGAGGCTTGGGAAGATGCTTCTCTCAAATGTCTTAAAGGAATGGATCATCATTTTGTGGGAAGTTGAGAGCCTAAAGTCCTGATGTCACATCCAGGCTAGCTGCTGTTTCTATTGCTTCTGTAACCCAATGCAATCTCTATCTATCATCTCAATGTTTCTTTTCTCTATCTGTTGAACCATGACATTTAACCCGTGGTAAGTTAAGTGAGTGAAGTTATCTTTATTAGTCAATTCACACGAGGCACATTGAAATTTATCTTTTGGCATTTTCCTCTCTCAAGTTACCATTCTTTGGAGGGGGTCAGAGGCAGTCAGCTTAGTACAGCTCCCCTGGAGCAGTTCAGGGTTAAGTGTCTTGCTCAAGGACACAATGGTAGAGATGGTGGGCACCGTAGATGTAATACCAGCCACCAGTAGTGTTACTACTAACACCCTCCTGTCCGGTGCTGGGGATTGAACCAGCGACCTCACAGTTAGCCGTCCCTTCTTCCTCTAGGCCACTACACCCTACCCTAGCCTCTGTACCAATGCAATCTCTATCATCTCATTGTTTTCTCTAGTTGAACCATAAGTTTAACCCATGGTACGGAACCAGGAGCGTGATGACATCATAAGGGGAAAAAATCTGACAGGTTTTCCAGAAAGGTGAAGCTAGAGAAGAAGAGAGATGGTTGTTTTTTCTCATACTTTGGAGTCTAAACAAAGCAAGGAGACCCATATTAATGTTGGAAAAACCCGGAAAAGTGCATTTTGGCTTAATTGTTGACCCATCATTGATGAGTTATCGAACTTCTGGCTTCAAATAAAAACAATAAATTCTCTCATTTCTAATCTTAAATTATTATTATTATTTTAAACTCTGTCCAGGTCTTGACAGTCGCCCAGCCTGATTGTTGGTCTTGACACATCAGTTGGTCAACCCCTCTGCCTTTATTTACATTGTCTTGTTGTACTTGGTCTCGGTTTAGATTGTCTTGACTACAGCACTCTGTTCCAAAGCTCTAAGTTGGATTTGAATGAGGTTTGTTTCACTTCTTGAATAAAACCTTGACGTTTATGCTTCGCTTTGTCTTCGAAACACTAATTATCTTTCTTGACGGAGAGTTAGACGAGAAGTTTGATACAGTTTTTATGTTTGTACGCTAATTTTCTACTTACAATTTTATGCTATGCTATTAGCTCAAGTCGGCCGGCTCCAGTTTCCTATTAGCGATACAGACGTGAGAGTGGTATTGTTCTTTTCATTGAAATGTTGGAAAGAAAGCAAAATAATTGTATGAAATTAAGAACTAGTCTTCAAATAATGGGGTCTTAACCGAGAATTTTCTCCACACTTGGCAATGTGCCTCCGAATATACTTCGACGATCGTTCCCCCGTTGCACGCTGCCAGGATATGAGGTAACATTTCTGAGGAAATTAGCTGTTTATATTCAGAGTTAAGCTTAAACTAATATTTATTGACTCTAAAAAGTTTAACAGGCCCTTTATGTGCACATGGGAGTGTGTGTGTGTGTGCAGCCGTCCCCCTTTCACATAATCACATGGTAATTATTCACTCAGGAGTACGTATAGTATATCGATACAATCACGGCAGTGAACCAGCTGAAGTCTCGCTGCTTATAACTAGAACCAGAAGTTTATATACTTATTTTCCCTTCCTTCATTTTTAAAGCCCCAGCATTTTTTCCATAAGGTAGTCTGTTCCACGGCCGATGTGAAACCAGATACGCTCATGGTAAAGCTCCAGGAACAACACACGGCCCGACCCGACATCCTCTCACCTTCCCCAATCCCCCTTCTCCTTTCCTCTCCTTTCTACGCGACTGTTCCTGGGAAGGTAAACACCCTTTAGCCGTGTCAGAAATGGGATTTCATTCTGCTGCTGTGGCAGTTTCTTCATCTGGCCCTTCTTGGTTGCTGCCCCTCCCTCTCTTTCTTCTCCTCCTCCCTCCCCTCCCCCTCCCTCCCTCCAACATCTGGAACCCAGCTACTCATTTATTTATGTGGTCTGTGTTGATTCTTTCTCCAAAGTTACTTATTCAAAAGTCCTTTTTACCTTGTCTTGTTGGCAGTTTTCTCTCCATCTGATGAGGTCTGCAATTACATCTCGCCATAACTGGTCACTCTGCAATTACACGCTCCACCACAAAGTCTTCTCGGCCCCCCCCTTACACCACACACACACACACACACACACACGCACACACACTGACACACACACACACACACACACACACAACACCACACACACACACACACACACACACACACACACACACACACACACACACACACACACACACACACACACACACACACACACACACACACACACACACGCCACACACACAGTCACACACACACACCACACACACACACACACACACACACACACCACACACACACACACACGCACACCGCACACGCACAACACACACACACACACACACACACACACACACACACACCACACACACACACACAACACCCACCACACAAACCTCCTCTGAACAGCACACCACTGGCTCATATGGCAGACCGAAATAGAAGAGTTTCATGTCTGTTTGGATGGCGGCCCAGCTGAAACTATGCACCGCTGCATGACTGACAGAGGGATGTGGGGCTTTTTTCTCCCCAAAGAAAAACCTTTAAGGCCAGTCACGTTAGGACTGTGAGCAGCAGTCCTACTCCAGCAGGCTTTGGAGGTGGTTGGCCCAGTTTAGGGGCTCCGAGACGGACAGAGCGCGAGACAAAGTTATAGTGGAGAGAAGAGAGGACAGAAAGAGAGAGAAGAGAGCGAGAGAAGGGTTGCAGTGCAAGAGGACAACGACCAACAGCTGTTAACTATGAGCCCTCATGGGAACACTTAAACCTTTCAGTGGCTGACCAGGACAAATGGGTAAGTTTGACAAACCAGTTCAGACTAATGACAAAGTTTTCTTTCAAATAACTTCAGCATGTTTGAGTCTTGAAGCATTTAGCGACTGATTTCAGTAGAGAACTACAAAGCAATACATCCCTGTCACATCCTTCAAACTTTATCAACAGCACTTCACTTGTCCACTTTGGTTGATTCAGGGTCTGACAGTTCAGTGACATGAGAGTATTTTTTCTCAGACCCGGCGATGCAGTTGTTGCACAGTGCAAGGTGCTTTTTAAACTCCCCATTTAAATGGGCTGCAACTTAACTGATGTCAAAGCCCTGTGTGTCTCTTGAAAGTGTTCTTGACCAAGTCCAAGTTTTGATTTTTTTTTTCTAATCACAGAAACCTTGAAGCTTTTTCTAAAGATGTCAGTATAGCACTGTAACTTAAAAGCTTTTTTATTTAAAAGGCCCGCAGCAGTATTGATTATGAGGATTATGTGATATTCCCCCCAGACACTGATATTTGTTAAATCCAAGAAGCTTTTGATTTTCTTTTATATTTGATTGTATATTCGTTGCCAAAAAAAAGTTAGATGAAGCAAAAGAAAAAGTGCAAAGTCATACAGAATTCAACTAAACCCTGTATCAAAATTTAAAGATAACAGACTATATGTTGTGTTGGTAAAGTAATGCAGTTGAAATGACTAGAAAAAAAGGTTTTATATTTGTAGATTGTTCAGAGTTTTGATATATAGCGGACAACAAGTGCAAATATAAATTCACCTTTTAAAAATTGATATTGCAAACATACTGTAGTAGAGTTACAACACTGTATGTCTACAGTCCATTTGGAGATGTGTTTTGGTCATTTAGAATTCAATATTGAGTTTCTTTTTGCTGTGTTTTTGGTCTCCACTATCTCCTGAAGGAAGATATTTGTCTCCTTAGATGCTTAATGCTCCCTAGGTTCACCAACACGTCCCCAACTTTGTCTATCTGCTGTTTGGTCCTGGGCAGTAGATTTAGAAAGTGCTTAGAAGTGGTGCAACCTAACACCAAAACAATCAGCTGAAAGTACTTTCACACTTGGCAATGCCCTCCCTTGCGTCCTCAGCAACACACCCACCAATTGTGAAGTAGTTTGGATCAACAGTTGGTGAGAAACTCGAGGGACAGTCAGACCGTACCAACCGTTTTTGCAAAGTCAGTTGTCAAGTATGACACTAATGCCATTTTTGTATAGAAAGCTCTCTCTGACACATATTCAAACACTACTTTTACATTTAACTATTTCAGCTAAACGTTCACATTTTGAAATTGCAGATCCCCTTTGTGGGAACTTGTCAATTGCCGCTACCAAGATAAAAATATGAATTAGTTCTTTGGGGGATACTTAGTGGTCAGTGTTCTCAATCGGAAAATATTTTGTGTTTTTGTTCTGAGTCATTCTGGAGCTGAACACCGTCGTGGCTAAAACTGTTTGGAGTGAGCAGAGGAACCGTGGAAAACAACAGAGATTACAGTGAGGCCGAATGTAAGGATGAGGCCACGCTAACCGCATGTCTTTACTACAGGCTGCTGTGTGTGTGATGTGGTGGAGGAGAGATGTGTGTGTGTGTATGAGTGTGTTTGACAGAGAGACAATTAGAGATTACGAGAGAGACTTGTCATTATGTTTTTCCATATGGACGGCGATGGCACATATGCACACTCAACTCAACTCTGTTCATTTTTCATGTCCCTTGTTTTTTTTTGTTTTTTTTTGGGACAATTCAACAACCATCAATTGCCCTTCAAGCAGTGATCCCTCGCTCACAGACTCTAGTGAATATTAGCTCAGTGGGACTTTTTCATATAAATTAATGTCGGTTACATTCAAGCCATCGCCAAATTAGTTGACACAAAGTTGATTAAGCCTATCAGCTCCACAAAACTCTCTGTACTTCCCAGTATGGCAGAGTTTACAAACTGGTGTCAACCCCCGACACTGGCGCAGGAGCTCAGAAAAATCTCAAGAAGAGCCCAAGAAATGTTTGGTTGTAGATTCTACTGCTTAGAAAAAACCTGGACAGACTGCAGAAGGTATAACATCCATGCACGATCACTGTAGGCTTTACCTCATTTAGATGCGCCGACAGTGTTGTTGTAATTACTCAGAATTCGTCATGGGGCTGGCAGAAGTTACGCTCTATAGCTTTAATGCATGCATGAATGGAAAGGGGCACAAAGGCTCTGTTTGCAGCATTTTTGCGGCCATGTAAGTCATGTTGTCACCGTATAATTATATGACAAACAACAACACACACAGATCTGGGTAGTGCTGTAGTAGTGAGCTATGAATATAAACGACTTCCCGTTTCTTAGTCTGGTTCATTGTTTTTAGACACACCAACATGTCACTCATTCTGCCACTTTGGTCAACACTAATATATTTCAGGAACTATTGAACACCATGAACTTTTGTACAGACATTCATGTTTCCCACATAATTGATCTATAAAAGCTTTGGTGATCCTTTTTCTCCAGCACCATGTTTGAGGTTGAAATTGTTTTATTCTCGTTGGTGTTTTTTGGAAACTGTTTTGGTGGTTTGCACTGAAATCTGTTTACTTTTCTTCATGTGCCATCATCTGTTCAAACTTTCAATTTGTCCAATTCTTGGTTGGTTCATGACCCAGATACCAGTCACAGCTGTACATTGTGTTTCCTCCTAACTAGCAAATGCAGCATGCTATAATGCTAAAAATGCATGGCGATCCTGGTAATCATTACATTTGGTAATAGCATTATCATTGTGGGCATGTTAGCATGTAGACATTCGCACCAGTTTTTGGAAGCTTTGGAGGCATATTACAATGCTAATTGCATAGTATATCTTCAATACAATTGAACAGGATTTACAGGCACCTTCTCATTTGTCAGAGGAACGTTTTTGTTTTTGATTTTTTGATGGGGAATTTATATTGTGGTTGACTGGACTCGTTGAAATTAAAGTTTTCCAAAACACAAAAATAAATCAGGAAGTAGCTGAAACATCTCCAGGTTCGTGCTCTGTTCGCAGTAGTTAGCTTTGCATCCTACAGACTCAGGAGCTTTGGATTTGGTACAAAGTTACTTACACAACTTTTACATTTTTTAATATAGCTACATTATGCCAGTTCGGTGTCACAATGTTGCACTATTGATGTATTTATCACTCATAACAGCAATGATAGCTTAGCATCAGTTGTACAAGTACCAGAAAAAAAGAGCTCCATGCTTCAAACAGGTTGTAACTGCTCATTTGGCATTTAGCAGATGACAAGCTATACGACATCCACTTCCCTGTTAACATCTGTTTAGCACTTCTTTCTAATAATACACGGACCGGTTGGGGATAAATCTGGAGGCACAGTTACTGCTCTCTGTCATGCATTCTCCTCTGGCCTGGCCTGGTGAACATGTGAGGAGGGCGCGGCTTAGTTACCGCGGTTACCATGAACCGCACGCGCAGGTGTGGCCCTCACTGTGATGTCACAATGTTTAATTAGGTTTTTATATCCACGGGAGGCTCCGCTCTTCCCTCTTTATAGCCTCACCCTCAGCTGTCATTGTCTGAGAGATCAAGAGAGCGCCTTGCCCATACGGTCTCATGAGAAGGGCCTCTATCAACCAGGGTGTGGCACAACGCAGCTAAAATTGGAAACATGAAGCTGCACTTTGCTTCAAACAAAATGTCTGTTTTGAAGAAGATCCAGTGCCAAAGCATTGTGTATTCTGCCTATACATAGAGTATAGTATACAGTCCCCATTACTGACCCGGCTCTATACTTAAAGGTGGAGTCAACGATTCTGGAGATTGCTTGTTGCCAAAACTACTTTTGTAAAAACGAGTGAATATCTCTTCACGATCTGCTGTCTATGGCAAAAAAAATTGTGATAATACACAGCCTAGGCTCTGTAAATGGGCATTTTGCTAGTAGTTACGTTGGGCCCCTATTGTTTACATTACCTTTGTTTAAACACCTGTTTATAGAACCTAGGCTGTGTATTATCGCTGAATTCCTTTGTTCAGTGTTTCTTTTTCTTCAGCGCACACACAGTTTGGACAGGTAGCGGATCATGAGGAGATATTCACTGATTTGGACAAAAAAGTGATTTTGACAACAAGCATGCTCCACAAACCTGACTCCATCTTCAATGCTCAAAAACTGAAATTCTTCAGACAGTCCAACCCATCTGTTATTGCTTCTCATATAATAAAAGGTAAAAAGTTGATTCACGTTCAAAGACTCTAGCCTTCAAAACTAACATCACGCACTTGGACCTGAACTTTGCCAAGCTTGGTCTGCCATTCTCCATTAGCTTCTTTCTCTCTCTGTTGCTATGTTTCCATCCCTCCTTCCTCAGTGTGTCTGTGTGGCCTCCATGGAGTCAGGGCCGGGTCACTCTCGTCCTCCTCCCACTGCTCTGATGTTCCCCAGAAGCTATTTCTCACACACAGCCCGGGCCTGTCTTTAGACTGTTTCGATCCAGATGCTAACTAACGCTAATTGCATTTTCTTCAGGGAAAACAACAGCGTTTATACAGTTCTCTTCTTTCCAAGAATTTAGCCTGCATTTTATATTGACCTGTATGATTGTTAGACAAACAAGGTATTCAGTTGGAAGCTTAGAAGCTGGGGAAGTGGCCTTGGCGTTTTGAGGACATATGCTCCATTCTGACAGGTGTAAACTTTTAAACTTTCAGTCCGGTGTGTGTGTGTCGTAGAGGTAGAGGAGGCTGTGGTTTAGGAGCAAGAGCAGCTTGGTGGTTTCATTTCCCATCCTCCTGTCCAAGAGTTGGAGTGTCCTTGAAGTGTGTGTGTTGTGTGTGTGTGTGTGTGTGTGTGTGTGTGTGTGTGTGTGTGTGTGTGTATGCGAGGCAGGGAGTGTGGAAGTTTGTGTGTTTGTGTATGAATTTGTATGTGTGTTAATGAAAGGGTCTTTAATAGACACATAAATACAGTCCAATTTCCAGTCAATTTAAAAGATTTTTCAGATGAATCTGATTCCATTTTTTAACTTAATAAACTGGTAATACAAGAAAGTGATGCGTAAGAAGATTTCAGATGCTCACGTTACCGCATCCGAATAAAACTTCCTCTGTGATTATGTGAGGAAACATCTGACTTTTGACCACATAGTAGTGAGACATTCAATCATGTAAAATGCAGCAGACTTCCTAACTATTTTAAAATACTCTTTCACTCACTCACTGCTATTTCTTCAGTAGCAGCAGTGGCTATGGCTGCTACCTCTGAGTTGCATGACCTTTGACATCCACAGAGTACAGACAACATCTTCCTCCGCATGGAGCCAGCAGGCCGTCTCCCACATTAATCAGAGGCATTTTTTTTTCACGGCTTTGAATCAAACTGTGAACAAAGAGATAAACTATAGTTGTGTTTGCAGAACCTCCAGCTGTTGATTTAAACACTCACACATCCACGGTATGAAATATAATAACAATAAAAAATATTCAACACATTAATTAATTATTTCTAACCAGGCAGGAACCCAATCCTTCTTCGCCGTACTCGTTCACGTGTATTTCTCAACGTCGCCACGGCTGTGAAAAGCCAATTGAAAGTTTTCTTACATCACCAAATATGGACATCGTTGACGCTGCTTTATTGTGGGTAATGGGGCCTGTTGACACATCACTGCGACGGCGTTCATGACTCATGAGTGGAGGCTCTCTCTCCTCAAAGTGGGGACTCAATTAGGAGAGTGCAGGTATAAATTTTTACGTAGGTGGGCCCAATATGGCAGCCACTCTGGAGGGCCTCAAGACTGGGGGATAAATCAATATCAGACTGGGTTGAGTTAGAGCATCCGCATGGAGCTTCTCTTGCTCTAACCTCCTTTTCTTCTGGTCACATCTCCATCTGCTAATTGGACGGAAGGGGTCACAGGGCTTCAGTCATTGTAGACATCTGTTCTGTGATTGCCATCTTACTGTGTTTAGCTCCGAGGGCCTCACTATGCCTCATTGGGGAGATCATGAGAGTGGAATGGTGGCGTCATAGTGTTGTTTGCGCGTATTCAGAAAAGGTCGGCGCTCATTCCGTCTTGTGAAGAAGTCTTGAGAGCACCTCAGGGAGTCTTGAGGAGTTAGTACTCCTTGTCTCTATAGTGGTGTCCCTTTCTGTTTGGGTAACCCCCCCCCCCCTCCTTCCCCCCCCCCCTCACACTACTACTGTCTCTCTCAAGTGGCTCATACAGCTTCAAACAGCAGCGGTAGTGAGTCAGAGGAAGGCGTTTGAAAATGGAAATCGAAACGGCTATAAACATTATGATCTCTGACCGGTTAATGTTAACGGTACATTTTAGCCAGATATAGGATTTCTTTTTCTTTTTCTTTTCAGATGCTCTTCACAGTTCAAAGCTAGAGAGGTGTACTTGAGGTGTTTGCGTAGAGAGATTTTTGTTTTCAACTTTTTGTGCTAAGTTTATAAAATTCTAAGTCTAGAATCTGTTTGTCTTTTTCCTACCCTCCCGTTGCACCTTCATTTCCTCAGTTATTTGAATGTCCTTTGTTTGATTTAACTTGTGCAAATCAAAGGATCTTTTGGTTTGTAACACCGCGGTTCAATGGCAGCAATAATTCAGCCAGAGTGGAGTTATTGTAGTTAAACCTTTCAAATGATGCATGGTTCATTTAGAAATCACACTTTTTAAAGTATTTGTTTCTGAGAATATTCTGTCTATCTGAAATGAGACATGGCAGACTGTTTTCCAGACGTAATAACCCAGAGAGCTCTCAAAACTGTTTACTCTTTATGCCCAAAGTGGGAAAAAATAGCACGGAAATGGCTTTTTGAAGTGCCACGTGTGGTGTTCTGTAACTTGGCACACATGAAACGTTTATTTGCATACCTTGCTATTTTTTTTTGGCAGCCGATATTTACTTATCACATTGACCCCATGTGTGTCCCATTTACCCTGCGTTTGCCTTTTAAATTCGGTTCACGATGCAATAACAGTCATAAGGAAAACGCCTTCAAACATTCCAACCAAGCAAGCTGCCCTGAAGTGGCTGCCTGTGTTCCTTCGCTTAGATCTGGGCAGTGGACCTATCCTCCACCCCTGATTCTTACTTTTCCCTTCTAGTCCCTAAACCCACCCACCCAACACACACACCCACACCCACCACAACACACACACACACCGACCCAGCCACCTAATTTACTCCCACCTCCTAATGTCAAACAGCTGTAGAGTTGAGGAATTGCAAGGAATTGCTGCTATTACGTCCTCCTCCCCTCCCTCGCTACTCTCTTTTCTCTGGCATTATGCGAGTGTGGCCCCTGATATCGGGTCATTCACATCCACATATACGTACAGTCTAAACCAAGCGTCCTAATCAAGCTTTATTTACGATCTGGTGTTGGATATGGCGTCATGAATCTACATCGTAGGTGCCCATGGGCGGAGATGGATGGATAGACAGCTGGCTGTAAATCGCATGCTATAGATCGCGCTCGTGTGTTTTGTAGTTGCCGGGGTCTTTCTGACATGAAAAAGGTGGGCCGTAACTCGAGGCACTCCATCTAACTGAAGGAGCTGCCAGTGAGGTCATCTCCAGGCTGTGATTGACAGGAGAAGATCAGGAGAATGATGCTGAGGGTTGAGAGCTCCCGCTAGCTGTCGGGAATCTGCTTCAAAGGATTGTTTTGGCCACATGCCTGAGAGTCCAACCTGGAAACTGATGACACAGATTCCCCAAGAATTTATCACTAACTTCAAACGTTGTTCGGCCGCAATATTCAAGACAACTCTGGAAAAAAACAATGGACCTGCTTTGTACCTGGATCTCTGAAGATGCAGTACTTTAGTGCAATGTTGTCATATCCCCAAGTGTGTATCAGTGTTTCTATATTTTAGCCGAAATAATAGAAAAAGGACAACAGAAAACAGTCAACACAAGGATGATAAATTGAAACAGCATGGGAGGAGTGTAAAAATAGCTCAAAGTCAAACATTAAAAAAACACATCGGAAAGAATATATCTTGTGAATCCCTCTCCCTTTTCCAAAGAGACATCAAAATAAATGTGAAAAGATTGCTGCACCTTCTTCAAACCATAAATCCACTTCAGTCCAGTCTTGATACCGAGTATATTTTGGTCCTATGAATTATGTTACCTGTTGTTGCATAGTTTAACCTGTAGGGAAGTTTGATAGATTTTTAGAAGACTTTGTAATGTACATTCCAAAACAAAAGTTCCACTCATCAAAAGTGTTTAGTTGTTGTTTTTATGGAGCGTTCTTGTTTAAGGAAGTTGAGGTCTGACTGTTTTATAGAGAACTCATACTGAGCCTGAGTAGTTTAGCTAGAGCCACTGGGAGTTCAGAATACCTTCATGGGACCAGTTTTCTATTGTTTCAAGTCTACTGGACGGTAGTGCCAACGTTTTTGGCATTCCTGTTTCCTGCAAGAACTTCCCCATCTAAAGTGTTGTTTCGGGTTAGGAAAATGTTGTTCATAGTAAATGATTTATGGTTTGGGTACATTGAGGGTTAGGCAACTAAAACATTTGGAAGAAAATGGAACAATTACCTCAAAATTGATGTGGTGTACTTTTACATATTTACTTTAACCACTGGTGTTTACCCTCTGTGTTGTGCAATATAATAACTTCAATGCTCGGGGTTAGGGTTAGGTAAAACATTGCTCTGATGAAGTTTAGGTTGTGGTCTTCCATGGGGACCTACTCTGAGCTCTTCTGGCACCAAGCAACATATCTCATGACACTGTGGCTCCATTTGTGTTTAGGATCACTATAATCTGGGTTTTGACTAAGGCCCAGTCCTTCAAACCACAGCTTTCCACATGGATGCACTCCTGTCTCCTGATTCAACCTCAGTCCTTGTTGATATCTTCTCGGTTCAGAGGTATTGCGCTGATGTTTAAACAAAAGTTTTTTTTTTTCTAACTTTTGTTGTTTGGAGCTGAGCTTTGATTAGGTTTTCCCCTCTCCTCCTTGCCATGAGGACGGCGTCCTAGCCAAGTATTCTGGTCCCGAGGTAGGTGTGGTGGATTAAGTCATACTTGACAACACCCATCAATCCTGTTATTTTGAAGACCACACTGGCTTGTAACCGACTGTTTCTGCAGATTTCTAGTCCAACATTATGTCATCTTTTTTTATTGCCTTTGCACTTAAACTAAAAAAAGGAGGTTTTACGAGACTAGACAGTACGCGTCTCGGTATAAACTTGAACTAAACACACTTGTGGTCACACTGTGTGTAGGCTACAGTGTGGATTGATGACAGAGTGCTCTGTTAGCAACACGTGTCAAGTTGCTCAGACTGATTATGGCCATATGACCTATACTCTTACCTGACCACGCTGTAAACCTGTCTCCAATTATGTCAGTGTGACTCCCTATTAGCCATGTGGCGTATGTGTGTGTGTGAGTGTGTGTGTGTGTGTGTGTTGGTCTCTACGGGGCTTGCTCATTCATTATTAAGCAGCTCCTGATGTTTTGCTGGCCGTCACTGCGCCGGGTGTCAGATACCCACCCGATCCCCTTCACTGAACCAGACTGAGGCACAGTGGATCCAGTTCCAGTCTCTTTGGCCTGTTGCTGGAGCTACTAACTGAACTCCAATACAAACCCTTGTGTTAGCTCTGGATGAAGTCTGTTCCCCGGGCTGACTATTTATTCAGCTAACTGTCGATGGATCTGGGAAGCCTAAAATGCATTTGGATATTTCTCTTGGCGTGACGAAAGGGGCTATTTGAGCTCTCGGGAGGTATGGTACTGCTATTATCATCTTTTTTTTTTTTTTTTTTTTTTACTTCTTCTTGAAAATTAGACTTCTTTTATAGCTGACCATAAAGTACCAAGACGACAGTGTGTTCACTTTAGCAGACTTGTGGTGAAGCAGTTCAGTTATTTATGCAGCTGAATATCATGGTCTTTGGTGGGGTGAATGTGTCTGAGGAATGAGCAGCCTATGTGATTACTGCTGCCTTGAAGTGTGACTGCTCTAGTTGAAGAGGATCCACTTTTATTATAGCGATATTTACCAGGGTGGCGGAGCTTAGACCACAGGGTTACCAGGTCTGTGAATGTGTATGTGTTGTGTGTGTGTGTGTGTGTGTGTATGTGTGTGTGTTTGTTATGTGTGTGTATATATATCTATCTAATTGTGTGTGTATGTCATGTGTGTGTCTCTCTATGTGTGTGTGTGTGTGTCTATCTATGTGCGTGTGCAACTTAACCCTGTCTGAACTAATATCCATCAGGTTGCCCCAAAATCCCCACGAGGGCACTTCCATATTATTATACCAAAGGAAAGAATGCTCCTAGATCCCAAATAGACTCCACAGTTTTTTGGCCTTACAAGGGAATCTTCCCATTGAGTCCTCCAGGCAGGAGTGTGTTGGTGCGGAAAGACTTGAAGTGTTCATCTCACAAAAGAGGGCAATTATGGCATACTACACAAAACCAAAACAGGCCTAATTTCTAGTAAACTACTTAATGAGAGTGCTTACTCTATGTAGTGCTAAGAATAGAAATAATATATGTCTGATGTTGGTTGCAAAAAACATTGTGCCATATGCTATTGTTATCATGTTGGATCTGAGACTAATTGTAACAATTCAAAATCAATGAAACAAATACTGGAAAATCACTACTTTTATTTCTGAATAATGCTTCCAGCAAAGTCTTTTGATGATTAAAGTGTATTTGAGGAACTTTCAGTTTTTGTTGATTATACAAATAGCTTTGTTTTCAATGGTCTTGTTTGCTGTAACAGGTCATTTGTGATCATCGGAGAAAGTTTCATGAACATTTAAAAGTTTGTCATAGGAGGTTTAAACTTCAGAAGGCCAGTTAGAAGATATTCCCCCCTGCGCCCTGAGATTCAACGTACATCATGTTTATCAGTGGATGGCTGTGGTATGAGTGACAGAAGTACAATGGAGCAAAGCTGCTGTCAGATTCACTGTTTGAGGAGCATTTCACATGTCAGGCAAGTCCATCTTCTATGGAGCGGCTGGTGACTGATGCTGAATGATAACTGTCTCTCCTTCTTCCAAATGGATTTTTAAAATCACGAAGATCCATTAAACAGCTAGGGATTCTGATCATGTTGTTGTCAAAAAACTTTTTGTCAAAAATCCCTGACACCTTAGCTGGTTACGGTTGCCTGTATAGTTCAAAATACTCAGGTTTGGATTCAGTCGGGTCACGTTCTCACCACAAATGGACTGCACTGGAGCTGACTTGGAGACCTTGTTGAACAGGTGGTCTCGGTACGCTTGTTTGGTCTGCTTTTGTTGTGCACCCAGTGAGATTTCTGTGTTCTCACCTGCACAAACTAACCACAGCAAATGTGCAAACAAACTTGAGTTGGTTTCAATTGAACCAAACAAAGCAGGTGTGGAAGGGCCCTTACTCTAAGACGCCCATCTATTTGGAGAACCGTTATTGTAGCTGGGTTGTTTGAACAGTCCTGTGGTGCTACCTGCTTTATTCACAATCCATCCCCCACATCTCCCCTTGTCATTTTTTCTTTTCTTCAATTCTTTCTGAAGTTTTTCAATCTCCATCCCAAACGCACTACAGCCACTTTCTGTCGTCAAAATATAACTGAAACGGGAGCGGTGCTTCCATTCTATCCGCCCACACATTTATTCCTGACATCACGGTGTGTTCACACTTAAAGCTGTGACGCTCCTGAAGGCCCTGTCACCATCACCCTGAGACACGTCAAGAGGTTGACACTGTTTTTATATCATTAGCCACACAGCTACTATAGCGGAGCAGTTGGTGACGGGGTTGTGTTTTATTCTTTATTTTTACTTCAGATTTAAGGTCAGTTTCTTTAAAAAAAATAACGGCACAATTGGATTGCGTATGTCCTCGCTAAGCAAAGAAAACTTTGGTTGACGACACATACTGTGTATGAATTCAATGTCAAAAACGATTGAGATACATTCTGAAGGACGTATTGTTTTGACAGACAACTGGAGCTAGGCATCAATGAGCATCAACAAACATTCATAAAACTTTTCAAACTAATCTTTCAGCAGAATCGACTTCTGGTCATCCATCTCCGAACGTTCCAAACACTCACATTTTAATCAAATTGTGGCACCGTTTATTTTACAACTGGCATATTTCACAAGAAAATAATGTATTATTGAGCCATAATTTGCTTTAGGACCAACAAAGAATTGACTTATACAGTTGGAGAAGTTGGAGAAACTACTTTGGTCATGGTGATACTCTAGCCTTTGCCTTGACATTCTTCAGTCTTCTCTGTGAAAGTTTTAAGTTTCTCAGTATTGAATGGACAAATGGTTTGCTCAGTTGTTCATTTAGATCTCCTAGACAGCTGGGAAAATGAGAGTGACCAACTGCTAGGATATGGGTCCTGAGTGACTCCAGTAGCCAGTAGCTACTGTAAAGGAGTGGCTGTACTCACTAAATGCAACAAATATGAACAGCTGTCAGGTGTTGCTGGATCTGTGTGGATGTGGAGTTGGATGGGGAGCGTGTCTATGTTCCCACAGCCGATGGTCCCACATTTCTAAGTAATCTTCTTATATAATTGAGTAATAGTATGTGTTGTGTGTGTGTGTTGTGTGTTTGTGTGTTGTGTGTGTGTGTGTCGGTCCTAATCGACAATTTCAGAAACATTGCAGGATGAGCAGATTTAGGCGGAAAAGACCACATCTTTATTATCCATGATTAGTTAAAAATATTAGCACATATTTAACTCTGTTAGCATACCAAATGCATATTTTAGCTGCGCTGTGTCAGTCTGGCGAAACACAACCCCAACCTAAAATTAGTCGTCCCTGCCAATGCTATCTGTGGAATGCGCTGGATTTAGACTCACTGTGATAAACGGCAAGTGGACTGTTGTGTCTGGAGGAAATACAAGTTTGTCCTCACGATGTCTGGCTTCATTTAGAATACAATTGATGGATCATTTCGTACGGCAAAAATAATAAATCTATATGGGTCGTAAACTCCTGTCAACAAAGTGCACATTAGCTTATGTGATGCTAGCTCAAATTATGTGATGTAGTTTAATGTACCATGTTTCTTCCCCCAAATTTTTAAGTATTGTTTTCATGTTTTCTAACATTTTCTTAACATCAAGAATTATCATGGCTGAGGCAGTGAAGGAACCTCTTTTGCTAGCAGAACGTCTAACAACCCAAATCTACTGTTCCACTGTAAGCTATTCCTGTGCCCTCTACATTATTGTCGAGTTTTACTTAACTTTTTAGAATTATTTTATGTTGGTATTATATATTTTTGGCATTAATCTCCTGTGTCAGTATGCTACATGATGTATGATACTAGGTAAGCTCAATGGGGTTGAGCATGGAATTAAACTGCCTGAATTATGAATACAATCCAATAAGAAATTTATGAATTGTGGAATAGCACCATACAATAGCCCCCAGAGTAGGTTGTAAGTAGGATGCTGTTAAAGTAACATTGTAGCCCACAGTTGTAAACTTTTGGACAGTAGCAGTTGACATCAACAGCTGCCCTGTGTGGGTCTCTCTGTTCAAGAACAAGGCCCCACTTGGAGCGGTCCCACTGTGTGTGGGATGGGAATGTCGGGGTCCCGGCTCAGCTCAGCATACTTCAGGCTTGTTCCCACCCCATCACCCATTCAGTCCCCGTCCTGCTCTGAGATGACAGCTCTGTGGCGGGACAATCACCACAGTCTCCTCCTGCGAAACCCAATGATAGGACACGAGCAGCAGGGCACCGGCAAGGCGCCCATGCCGAGCTCATCCACTGTATTTAAAGCCCAAAAGGCCGCGAGAGGACTCCTTTAGTTGATGCTTTCTGTGTGAGTTAGGACAGCAGCAGGAGAAGAAGAAGCATTTTGTGCCCTAATCGTTGGCAGTTTTGACACAAAGCCAAACCATCAGGAATCGGTTACACAATGAGGCACTCCTGAAACAACCAGGATATTAAACGGTGGAGTACACAGCCCGGACCCACTCCACCCTGAACTCCATCACAGTTGATTCAAGCTGCTTTTTGGCCTCTCAGAATGGTGAGTGGCTATTGCTCGTGTCTCCCGATTTTCCTCAGTTTTTGGTTTCCTCTGTTTGAGTCAAAAGAGAAAATGCAAAAGGTATTTTTGGCTCGACGCTGAAGCTCGGCCACAGTGGGCTGGCCTTCTGTAATGTGCAGAACGATTCTTGCTTTCTTTCAGTGGTTTTACCCAGAATCTGCTAAATGAATTCTGCCCCTCGCCAGTCGCCACATAATATTATAAAAACGACTGGAAATGTATTTTCAACCAGTGATTCTGCAGTTATGTAGAGAGCACAGACAATGAGGTCATCATACAGTATAGGAATACTTCGTGGTACATTACCCTGCACATACCCATTAAGTGTATTCCCCCATGAAGTGTGAAGATTATGGCTCACTGAAAAAGTTTCCCCCTTATCCTAAGTAATCCTTATCCTCACCCTTTTTCTTTAGGATGTGCTATTTGTTGAGATCGACAAGGGACACTCTAACGTCATAGCCTGCTACTCTGCTGGGTAAACTTATAGTGGCAGTCTTGGGTTAAGACTTTATTTATCAACTATGTCCACAACTGAATATGTTTGTTACTATTATGATGTTTGTCTTACTTCTGTAACTGTGCCTAAAGTTGCAGTTTCACTTTGGTTCTTTATAGTAAAACCCTGAAACACTGGTTTATAATTCGGCCCTTTGTTATGAACAGTACAGTCATCTCTTTTCCCACACATAGTCAAGCTGTTTGGCCACACAGAAACAATGCATAAAGGCTAATCAGATACGAAAGATCCAAGATGACTCATGTTAAATGCAGGAGCTGGCGTGACTAACTAGGGACAGACATTATATTAAAGATCGCTGGAGAAAACGGCAAGTGACAGAAACATGCACCCGAGAGAGACACGCACGGCAACATTTAAATCCCCCTCTCTACACACACACACATGCAAAGAATGAATACAAGTGCTGCAGTAAATCTTGAAGGGCGCACCACAGCGATTTCCCCTTACACACTTACACAAGTGTTATTTTACCCGGTGTGTGACATGGAGCCGAGACAGAGGTGTCCTTTGTTTGGGCTTTACCTACAACCGACATGTTCTCCACGGCAACCGGGTAGGGAAACCCACAGGGCCACTCGGGTTTCAGACCAGACATGAAAAGAAATGTCCACCCCGGCAAGAAAATTAGCCAGGACCCGTCAAAGCAGCTGACCATCTGCTTAGGAAACTCATATTTCTGCAACACTTGCCAGCCTTCCATGCACTTGAGGGATGTTTAAAAAACGGCGGTGCCTGCATAGAAAAATATAGTCTCATGGCTATAAAATGATAGGAGGTACACTACATAAATTCTCACAACATAAAAGAGCACTGTCTTGTACCAACACCGACTCAGTCCAGGGGGCTGTGAAAGCAACAGCCTTGGAATCACGACAACCTGCGCTTTAAACTTTGACATTT
This sequence comes from Ammodytes dubius, assembly GCA_026122265.1. Classification (NCBI taxonomy): domain Eukaryota; kingdom Metazoa; phylum Chordata; class Actinopteri; order Uranoscopiformes; family Ammodytidae; genus Ammodytes; species Ammodytes dubius. The sequence continues at coordinate 5,403,184 of CM047513.1, read as the reverse complement.
AGCTAAAAACACTCGGCTCTCGTCCCTTGTGCATCGCTGGCCACTCGGAGGCAGAGATCACTTTGAGCGCGATGGTCCTTAACACGGCACTTAGCCGCACACTCTAAGTCTTAGGACTGGATGGCTTGATTGGACAACTCATCTCCATTTGTATGATAATCCACTGGAAAGCGGCGTAACGGTCCCAAAGGCACATGCAATGGAATCTGTTGGATCTGTGACCCCAAGCTCAATTATAGGGCCAATATAATTCATCTACATCCCTATTGTTATAGTCTAACAATGTGCAATTAGACGGGCCCCTGTTCTATATCATTTTACTCTAGATGTGTGTGTGTGTGTGTGGGTGTTGGTGGGTGGGGGGGGGGGGAGGGGGGGGGAGGGGGGTGCTTACTTGCAGACCTCATGGTCCTGGCACAGTATTGGTATAATTTTTGATTCGCTTGGATGCTTTTTCTGAAAATGGCCCTGGAGGAGCCGTGCCAAGACTGCAGTTAAAATACCCCCCCTCCTCTCCCCCTCTTCCTCTCCTCCTTCTCTGCATCTTCCTGCTCTCTCTCTCCCCTGTCTTCTCTCTCCTCTCTTCTCTTGCTGTTTGTATCTGTATTATGAATGTCTTTACCAAATTTATCCATCTGGGTAAATCTGTCAATCGCAGTCACCGACTTGGTGACTCACCCCTTCTAAAAAAAATTTTTTTCAGTCACCCATTATCATATAGTTCCCTTGTTGTTGCTCATAGTTCGGTGACCCGGGAAGTTCTGGAGCAATCCAAGCAAACCGTAACAGAATGGGTGACTCCTCCAACACTTTTCTCCTAACTCTACAGAGTGGCTCATCGTTGGGCATTTGGGCTCAAACACTGCGGCACTGAAACAGCCGGCCAACACACACACACACACACACACACACACACAAACACAACACACACACACACACACACACAACACACACACACACACACACACACACACACACACACACACACACACACACACACACACACACACACACACACACACACACACACACACACACACACACACACACACACACACACACACACACACACACACACACACACCACACACACACACACACTGTTGTGCATCACACATTCCTCCATTCTTAATTTCTTTATTGTGACTTGTCCCGTTTATGCTATCGATCCCATAACACTCTGGAAGCCTTTAATAAAATGCGGGTCACCACAGCCGAAAAGCTGCTCCGTGACACGGGGAGGGTGTGTGTGTTTGTGTGCGTGCGTGTCAGAGAGATAGCCCCACTTTGTAACTACCTGCTAATTATACTGCACAGTAAACATGAAATTTGTAACCACCCCACTGCAGGATATCATTAACTAAAAGGATTAGAGTGTGGTTCAGGCAGGAGGGCGTCCGTGGCTTCTCCTGATTGAAAATGGACTAATCTAAATGGGATACATCAATAAAACGGCGGAAAAAAGTTGTGGGCACTTAAGAGCGTCAGCCTCTTTTGCTCAGGCTCAAAGTAGAGAAGAGAGTCACTGGCTGGCAGCCAGCCAATAAATTAGAAGATAAGAAATATTATTCCACTGGCACACCAGCGGCTTGCAGCTATTTAAAACAGTGAGGTTTATTGATAATTGAATTACTTGGAGGAAAAAAAGACAAGACAAGAATAGAATGCTTGGAGGCGGATCAATAAGGAGATATTGTAGTGGATAAAGCTGCGGTGGCAAACAACACAGTTGTGGTGTGTTGTGGGTGTGTGTTGGGTGTTGTGTGTGTGGTGCATGTTGTGTACACTGTGTGTGCGTTGGATGTTTATATGATGTAAAATACACATTTGGATTTATATCTAACAATGTTTCACACTTGACAGGGATATGAGTTTATAAATGAAGTCAGTGTCCATTGTGTGTCTTGTAACCTTGATGTCTTATGTTGAACTCTTGTGTTTCAGGTGCTGAGCTGAAGTGAAATGGCCTCGGACAGAATGGCGACTCCACAGGCAGCTCCAGACAGAGCAGCTCGCTCTCTTCTTCCCCAATGAGGCAAGTAGCAGCGCAGTCTGACCGCGCTGGCCCTGAACACATCACAGGGCCAGCTCACAGGAACACATGCACAGTCACAGTATAGGTTCATGGGAAAACTCAGAAATGTTTCGATTAAATTGATTGGCTTAATCAACTTTGTGTCAACTCATATGGCAATGGCTTGAATGTTACCAACATGTAATTTATACGAAAAAGTTACGCACTATAACTTAATGAGGAGTTGTTGATGTTTTTCATGTTATAGTACCTCTTTTCTCTGGACTTCATACATCACAGTCACACACAAACAACATCACGACACAAACACACACCACATACATGTAGAAAATCACCCAACACTCACAAACAACACACTAATAATAGCCAATGATAGTCCGAAACAACCCTCCTGTGTTATCTGCAGATGGGGGCCCCCAAACAGCAGCATGCCTTGGCCCCTATTTCCATCTGATAATGTCCTGTAATGGCAGCAGTGGCGTGGGAGACGCGGGTGTCACGGAGCAGAGATTGAGTTTTAGTCGTGACGAGGTCTAGTCGTGTCCCTGGTGGTTCGTGAGGAGATGAATGTAGAATGAAAATGTAGAATGTAACGTACCATTCCATTCCACTGTTAGGAAGGCAGATGGTTGTATTTGGATGTATATGTGACTTGAGAGTTTGTAGACATAAAATAGATTGAGTATGGTCTGCTGGAATTAAAGCTGAACACAAAAGGTTTGTATGTGAAGGCCCCTTTTCTTCAAGATATTGAACTCTTGTCTCGGATACACCTGCAAAGTAAATTTTGTATGTGGCGCAAGTCGTTTTTGTTAATCTGGTTAAAAACTATGGCAACGAAAATTCTCTCCTGCTAACAAGAGCTCAGCCCCAATGAGATTTGAAGCGGCAATAATTGATTTTCTGACACAGAATGTCATTATCATTCATTTGGACTCTGGACTTTGTATTTCTGGACGATAATACGAATGTATGTTCAATATTCACTCTACTTTTAGCTCCTCTTAACTAACTGCTGAAGGGAAATATCTAGTTTATTAGCTGCTAAGGACCAGCTAATTGGGTCTGTTGGAGTTTTGTTGTTGCTCAAAACAGATGCCTGCTGCAGCCAGTAATGGTGTTGAAGGGAGTGGAGAGATTGAAATAAGACAACGGTCATAGTTGTAGGCTGTGGAATCAAAACAATTTGCTGAAAGGCGCTAAAACACTGAGGAAAACTGAGGAAAACTGCAACGTTTGGAGATAATTTTGTGGGTTTGTTGCTTTTCAAATTATGCAAAAACTATTTAATTCATTATTTATTGTAAAAATATAGATTAGTGTAGCTTTCAATGGACAATTTTCACATTTTTGTCCACTAAATTCAGACTAAATTAACCTTATGGATGGTGTGTGTGTTGACGGATGGTGAGTTGGGTCTTATGGTTGAAATCACTTAATCCCACCCTCATCTCCTTCCTATCTGCCTTGGGAAATATTTAGCGACTCATGTTTGTTGGTTCAACATCACTAAACCAATATATCGGTCTCGGTCAGGATCTTACAGTTTTTTCCGATTGCTAAAGCACAGTGGGCACAACTAAAACCACATGTGCAAAACTCTTAACCCAGTGTGCACTACAGAAGTCCATGGGTTCCAAACTGTGTTTCATTTTTCATTCGTTTCACACAAAATGCATTCAGTAACCACATTGACCAAAACTCAAGAGCTCTTCTACCATTCATAGACAACAACCTGCAAAACACTGTGTATTTCTGGCAAAATGTTCATTTGCTAAGATGCTGTTTTCAAAACTCTTAGGAACTCATTCAAAACAAAATATTGGATTCTACATTTACCTTATTGAAGTTGTGGAAGAATATTACCAATAATATGACTAATATGTAAAATAAATTGCTTATTGAATTTCAGCTAAAAGCACGAAACTTGAAAATAAAATATTACAATAATTTTTTTACGTAATTGTTCCGCCAGGATAGAAATCAAAGGGCAAGGAACTCTCCTGTTTTTGTAGTTGTCAGGGATAATGTGGCTTTCCACTGAATCTCAGACTGGTTTGCTGCATACCTCCATACAGAGAAAAATAAAATACACGTACAATACGATGTTTATCACTGTAAAATTTGAGGCTCAATGCTGAAGATAGGGAGGAACCTAACAGTTCTCACCCACTCTGTATGAGAGATTATATACTATTACATTTAGTTTTTTTAGTTTTTCGTATGTATTACAGCCCTGGAAAAAGGAAACTCTTGAAACCAAACCTAACAAACCCTTTTCAAAACAGTTTTTAGTATCAAGATGATACACACATGCACCATTTGAATTACTCTTTCAAAGCAGCAACAGCACGTGGATGTGCTTTATGCAAAACACAGATGTTTTTAGAACTTTGTAAGGTTTTTGAATTTAAAAATATCATACAGACTTTTTGAAATATTGATATACTAGCCCACTGTAAAGTTCATCTAGACACATACAAATAAAAATAGAAAAGCTTCAAAAAGCACATTGCCTTATCCACATTACATGCAATGCCATCCTCTGACTAGCAAGTGGAAAAATATTGCCTGTTGTCCAGTCCAAATGTCCTAGTTATGGAGCTACTGTGTAGCAAGTCAAGTTGGACTCACTCAGGCCATGAGATACTGAATCAAATTGCTCTGTTTTCATTTACTCTTTTTTTACCTAAACAATATGGTACGGTCAAATTAAAATATGTTACTCTTACAATATTTTCTAATGAAAGTGTTTTATTTGAAATCACTCAGATCATTTATACTTCAAAGATATCAAAAGTTCATCTTTTATATTTTGCTGCTTGTTGTTAGTGTTTTTTAGGTCTGTGTGTTGTGTGTCAATGTGTGTTTTTCATTGTAACATGTTGCCAGTGTTTGCACCAGTGAGCTTGTTTTGAGACATGTATGAAGAGTTTTGTTGCTGTGAGTGACTTTTGGAGGCAAAATTAACTGAATTGCACAGGTGCATTTTAGTGATGCACACTGTGTTAAGAGTTTTGCACATGTGGTTTCAGTTGTGCCCACTGTGCTTTAGCGATCGGCAAAAACTGTAAGTCAACACATTTGAGGCTGTCAATAGCAGGAGGTGCAGAGGTCAAAACCTTAGAGACGATACGAACACACACACACACACACACACACACACACACACACACACACACACACACACACACACACACACACACACACACACACACACACACACACACACACACACACACACACACACACACACACACACACACACACACACACACACACACACACACACACACACACACACACACACACACACACACACACATGACTTGAAAACATCTTTCCACAATTGAATCCTTATCACGCAAAATCCAGTTTTTGAAAGGAAAAATTCAGAGAAGTCTGTCCGACACATGTGTGGTCATTTATAACAATGAAAAACTGATGCAAAAACCGAGCAGAGGTGTTTTCGAAATGTCAATAAAAACTGACAAGGATCAAAAACCTGCCAGCTGATTTAAACTGAACTCTCTGAACTGAAAATCAGCAACTGTGGCGTTTATTTCACTTTAATTGACGCCTAGAATCCCTCTTTGCTCTTGTTTCTATGAACTCAGGGCCAAAGATGAACTCATCCGAAACCCACAGAGTGTTTTCCATGGCTATCAATCTTTACATAACAACTATCACTCATGACTTCCAGAAAAGTCACTGTTTTTCGGCGACACACACACAAGACAACATTCTTATCACACACTAGTGATTTATGTCTTTGTTTTGAACTGCTAAGTGTCAAACGCTGATGCTACTTTTTATTTGAATGCGGGGAAAGCCCCCTCATCAGCTCCTAAGGTTTTCATTCATCGCTAATACGTTTGAATTTATATCTTCTGACAGTTCTGTGTTTACGAATGCTTACACAGCGAAGCAAAAAGATGTGCAATAAATGCCTTTGGGTATAAAATCAGTACAGTAGTCACGCTATACATAGGCAACCAGACACACACACACACACACACACACACACACACACACACACACACACACACACACACACACACACACACACACATGCACACAAACACACACAGATCATCTCTTACTTGCCTTTCTTTCTCATCTGTCCCTCGTGTACACACTAAAACATAAATCCTATTTGTTCAGCACATGGCTCAGTAACAGCTAACGAAAGAAGCCAAACAACTGAATTGTGTTAAAGTAAATTGCAAACATTTCCCGGGACAGGACCAATGCTTTTGCCCAGATCGGCCGTATCCGGACAATCTCTACTTCCCTTAGGTTACAGTCTGAGAGAGGCTCTGCCATTACTTAACGAGAGGAGGTTAACCAAGTTTCTGTGATGTAATTCGCCTATGAATTCTTCTTCTTCAATTTTTTTGACTTTGTTTGTGGCGTATTTGTGTTTGCAGCCCATGTATGGATGTTGAAAGTTGCACAAGTGTGGGTTTGCTGATGTGAGGAAAAAACGACACAAACTGAATGACAGACGCGTCATCTGGAGATGGTTTTAGACACGGAAAAAAGACGAATCCACCGTCTTAATGTCTTGCACATATGCCTGCACTAAGTGTATTTATACGTTTTCAGTGCATGAACACAGGTGTGTGTGTGTGTGTGTGTGTGTGTGTGTGTGCGTGTGCGTGTGTGTGTGTGTGTGTGTGTGTTTGTGTGTGTTTGTGTTTTGTGTGTGTGTGTGGAATAGGAATCTGAGTCAGAGTTAAAAGAAACAGACAATGGAGAGAATTACCACCAGAGACAGAGAGCAAATAGGAAACACAGTGTGCTGTTTTTAGGTGAGTCTGGTCTTTAAAGGGCCGCGACCCAAACATCTGGGAGTCAGATGTCTGGCCCCGGTTGCCAGGATTAAAACGTACCAGTCGGAGGCCACGATATCCCCTTTCCACGGGCTACTGCGGGAGGAGCACACACTCAACCTAAACGCCCAGAAAATCAAGGCATGACCTGGGCTACACATGTTAAAAGATGCCATCAGCCATATGCTTTCACCATTACCTTAGCTCATATGTCATCATTTTACAAAGTGAGGCAGCATTTTGTTCCGCTCTGAAGTCTACATTTCAGCTGTAACCCTTTGTGTAAAAAAAGTTTTGTTAAAGCCTCTGGAAACCTGCTGTAAAATAGTCAAATCAATGTATGATATCAGGGTTGGGTGTCCCAATAAGCTTTTTACAAAAATGTGATTGAAAAGTAAATGTTCATAAATATTTAAAAACTTAGTGAACTTAGTTTTTTTTTGTCAAACGGTCTCCATGGCAACAGTCATTGTTTTTTTTCGAAACGTTCGAGCAGAGACCTGCCGTGATTGGTTCAAAATACTTAGTGGATCATAAGAACCAGAGCATACAGCCTGCTTTGTCTAAACCGAATTTCTGTAAGATGTATTAAACTTAAACGACAATATCTTTCAATTGAATCTACCAATATGCCTAACTCTTTTCAGATGCTAACTATCATGCAACCAACTCCCCAAATGACATAATAAGACAGATTTTGTGGTGGGGATTTGGGTTTTAAACAGGGGCTTTAAAAACGTTCAGTATGGCGACCAGAAGAGGAATGAATTAACATCCCATTTGGTGTCTTTGTAAATATTCCCCCCCATATCTCTCTCTCTGTCTTGGGACAAGAGTGTCCTTGTTTCCTCCTTCAGTGGAAGCCAAAGCCACAATGGTCTGGTGGTCCCTCAAACCCTCGCAGCTCATTCTACCCACATTTCCATCCACTCTTTCCCCCGTTTGGACTGCAGATCTGTTGTGGTCGACTCTCAGAAAGATTTCCATTTGTTCAGAAGTGACATCAGGGCCTCAGACTTTTATACATTCATCATGGAAACCAGACATTGGAGCAGACACTGAAGGCAAGTCTCCGTCCTGCTTTAGATTGTGCTGAATAACTCATATCAGGAAACAAGCGTGGAGAATACACTCTGAAGTGAATCCAATGTGTTCCAGAACAGAACTAATACACATGAAACCGACACATGTTGCTGAGTTTCTTTTCCAAACAAGTTGCTTCTAAGGCCAACCAGAGAACAAATGCAGACGGTGGACAAATCCAGATGTTGATTTATTGAAGCATTTTGGGGGATAGTTTTTTTTAAATCTAGAACCCTTTGACTGTACTGTGACACGAGTGCAAACATTCGTAATATGGATAGATGCGTGGACAATTGAACCTCAGGGCCTGCCAGTCTATTATCCTAGAACATTTCTTTGCTTTGTGGACATATTAGTACAAATATATTATATTTAGAATGGTTAAAATAGAGCAAAGTTGTTCAATGATTAAGATTAAGTGACTGACAAGTACAAATGGCCCAAAGAATTCCCATCAGGAAAAAACTTGCTGCAGCTTCAGGATCGATGCCAGATCAAATCAAGAACACATACCGACATCCAGAGCAAATACAGCAACAGAAATGCGCTGCAAATGAAAACAAAACAAAGAAATATACTGGGGCCGGTTTCCCAAAGCCTTCTTAGAGCCTTCTTAACGCTACGTCATTCGTAACCCCTACGTAGAGTTCCTACTTAACTTTTCGCCTGTTTCCCGAAACGTTCTTTGCTACGAATCTCTTTCGTACGTCATACGTTGGTAAGGTTGGTCTGGAGCGCCCTCAGAGCCTTCTTAGCTCTACCGTATGGATGTTTCAGCTCTCACTTGTGTCATTTAACTAATAAATCTGACTGTATTTCATATCAAACGGACACAGCGATGACTGTATTTAATAACAAACTGTTAAAAACGATCCAACTGTATAGTGTATATCACGTATATTTAAAGTAGGCTTAGGCTATTATACATTTTAGCAGAATACCATTAACTCTGATTCACAAAGTGTTCAAAATATATGAACAAGTAGCCTACTTTTTAGTCATCTAACTGACTTGACAATCAGCATTAACTGCATGGATGCGATGTCCGTCAATATGAAAATACCAATACGTGATACACTATAGCCTACAGTCGGATCGTTTTTATCAGTTTGTTATTAAATAGGCTACAGTCATCGCTGTATCCCTGTGATATGAAATACAGTCAGATTTATAAGTTTAATGACACAAGTGAAAGTCCCTGCGATCGCTGTGGCATCGCCAGAGATACAAACCCCCACATTTCCTTCTGTAAAGCACCATGCGTAAAACGGACACGAGTGACATCCCTGTTGCGCATGGAACTGCCACAAGTCATTCATGATGAAAATAATTGCTGTAAACAATCTTCATCTCCTCCGCTGTTTCTATATTTTCTATATCTTTTTTTAAATTGGTAGGCTATAGGCTATGGTAGTATGTTCGACATGGTTAACACTAGAACCTCCGCACTGTGTTCCACACCGGCTCTCAGCTGTCAGCTGAGCCCGGGCAGAGTGCGTCGGATCCTCCGCCTCAAAACATGTAAACGTGCGAAAAAATGAATGAATAATCAATTAGAGCTTACCTTAAAATAAGTGTGCCATGTTACTGTTTATTGTATTTAGGATTTTAGCTCATTTGGACGCTGTTTGGGCCGTCTGTTTTTATTTATATAGGCTATTGGCGATATTATATCTACTTTCAGTTTCATTACTGACCCACCAAGTAACGTGATTAGTGTTCTTAAAGATACTTAGATTATAAAACAAGAGTTCCAAAACACAGATGATGATTCAACAAACTAATTCATGACTTTATATTACACTAGAAATGCACGGGTAGATTTGATTAGACAGCATACAGATGCAGCTGCGCATGAAATGAGCAGGAAATGGATAATCGAACTCGGAGCAACCGATTTCAGCTCTGTACGAACGACGTAAGGAGTGCTTCTCCTAAGACACGGTTCGGGAACCACGACTACAGAGGTAAACAACTTTGGTAAGTCATAACGTAGGAGTCTTCGTAGGAGTCTTCGTAGCGCTAAGACATGACGTTATCGGGAAACCGGCCCCTGCAGTCTACAACAAATGGAACACAAAAATGATGCATATCCAGTCAAAACAACCGAGGTGCTCCAGGCCTCTAGGGGGAGCACTCAGTGAAACAACCATATCAGAGACTTTCCCTGCGTTCCAAATCGCATACTCTACCTGTTTCACTATTTGGCATTCTACAGCATAAAAGTATGTAGTTTACATGCAGTAGGGCACACAATTGGGACATACTTTTACTTATTTCACCATAACATCGTGCCCACTGCCTAAAACTTGCATCTAGCTTACATATCCCGCGCATTCGGTTGCAGGCATGGTTGTTGACTTAGGCTACGTCGATGTGACAATACTTCCGGTGCAGTAGTGGATTGTGGGTCAAAATCGCCCAAAAAGGAAAGCTGATTTCCACAATATAAAGAAAAAGAAAAGTAAAAAAAATTGAAGCTGGAACCACGGGTCATGTTTGGTATTATTACTTGAACAAGGTCTTTAAAAAATAATGTGTAATTATCAGGTACATAAAAATGCAGGCATACACATGGAACACATTAGCCGTGTTTAAAGATCTGCTAATATTTAACACACTATTACAAAAAACAATCTGACTGAGCCACACAGGGAGCTTTCACTTTAACTCATACCAACATCAGAGGGATCCTTTTGCAGTCGACAGCAGGGTGGCACGACATGTGTAGGGAAACCATTCATTACGCAACCTGTGCTCACGATCTGTGAAGTATTGCACACAGTACCTGAATCGCCTGGAGCCTTTCAGCCATACGTAGAGCACGCTCTAGAAATGGGCAACCACCCCTGGAGAATAAACCAGTTCCTGCTGTTCAATAACTGCCAAGCTTGAGTGACAACAGGTGCTCTCTACCGCTCCGTTTACACACAGCTCATACTGTCCCTCCGTTCAAAATCTCCTCTTTCTTTTTACTATTCTACTACAGTTGATAATAAAATGTATTTAGTTAGCATGCAGTAGGCATACAATTGGGACATACTTTTACTTATTTGTTTCATCATAACATTGCGCCTTTACCCTGCCTCTTGCTTATATATCCGTCTAATCGGTGGTTGTTTTCAGTCAGAGGCTCCGTCGATGTGACATATCTTCTGGTGCGCACTGGATTGTGGGTCAGAATCGCCCCAAAAAAGCATGCTGATTTCCACACTAAAAATCATAGCTGGACGTAGTAGGGCATCTGGGGATTTTTCCGCATGCTGCATCTGATCAAAATGGGGAAATCCTGAATCTTTTTCTACTAGTTCTATTATTACTACACATTATATGGGTGTTTGAACGCAACCTATGTGTTAGGAAAATATGCGGCTATCACTGTAATTTAAAGCACATTTGTGTTGTGATTTATTACATTATCTTCATGATGTGATTAGCGAATTTGCCCACAAATAGCACTCGCTAAGATTAATGCTTACAGTGTGTTTTCATGCAGACACAGATGCTGTTTTTAGCTCCAAACAAACTGACTCACCACTCACACACACAGCACACACACACACACACACACACACACACACACACACACACACACACACACACACCACACACACACACACACACACACACACACACACACACACACACACACACACACACACACACACACACACACACACACACACACACACACACACACACACACACACACACACCCCGTGATTCATAAGGAGATCCATATTTGTGCTGCATCAAGTGTTACATTTGTGGTTCTTTCCCCTGCACTCGTAGAAGGTTACCGTGGTGATCTTAGAAGAGAATGGCTGTCAGCAGATGATTCCATCTTTTAAAGCAGTCTGGTGGCAAGGAGCAAAGGTTTTTGATAATGCATTGGCTTTCTGTAAGGTTCATACTATATGAGCAACATTTTCACCCCTTGAAAATAGAATAGAAATATTTTGCTTTTAGTGGTCTGGAGTTAGTGTCAGTATGTCTGCGTTGAGCCACTGCCTTCATCTGCAAGCCATTATAAACACCAATTATTTTAGGGCACATTTGGGCTGCCATTGTGATTGTGTGTGTGTGTGTGTGTGTGTGTGTGTGTGTGTGTGTGTGTGTGTGTGTGTGTGTGTGTGTGTGTGTGTGTGTGTGTGTGTGAAGTTGATTGAGTTAAGTTGCATGTAAAAGTGTAAAAACAAACACATTTCAAACAAACCAATAACATACCCTTAAAGGGACAGTTTTTGGACCAACTGCAAACCCCATGCTTTTCCTTTTCCACGTTTTTCTGTGATTAATCTAATCAGAAAAGCTGGAAAGAAGTGACAAAATCAATCAAGACTCGGATAGAAACAGCGCTATGTGCCTCAACCCAGCTGATTGAACCCACCACATTTGCATTTTTTTTTTTGTCGAAACATTTCTTGCTTAAAATTCCTTTTGATTCTCTTGTGGTTCAGCTCAAATAATTGCCACGAGGCAAACCTCTAATAATTGAAATAGGCCTGAAGTACTTGTGAGGACCCTTACTAACATAATGTATTCCCTATAGTCCCTAGCCCTTGACTTGAGCATGCTACATTCATGTCATACAGTTATTGTAATTACAAGTTTCTGTTTTGTAAAAAGTCAACAGCCAAGTCAGGCCATGGAACAGCAGAAGTCTACGATGCACTGTGATAAATTAAAAATTGTAGTGGATATGGATATGGGGATGTGATATTTTAAATGCTTCCTCACAGAGCCAACCATTAAGAAGTACAGTACATGCCTGACCTTAACCCTAAAACCAACTCTCACAGACTCTCTCTTTCATGAAGCTTGAGCTCGGAGAAAGATGATTACAGAGCAGCAGCTTCTCAGTGACTCATCCAGCGGAAACAACTGTGTCTCTCAAGCAGATGAGAAAGTTCAGAAAGTGAATCATACTAGAGATGAAGTTATCATTTTCCCCTGACGCCTGACTTAAAGGGAAAGTGACACTTAAAGCCTTTTACTCTGCAAACCAACCGGAATGTCTCTGTAAAACCTTCACAAGATTCAGACCTTGATTGTTGCTGATCCAACAGTCAGTTGTCTGTAGGTTTTCTCATGTTTCCATACAAACGTTATGTCACTCTGTCTGTCCTTCTTTCTTCTTTCAAAGTTCAAGATTTATATCTTGATGATTTGTATTTTTTTTATATTCTTTATTTCCGGACCGAAGCTAACGATACGTTTTTTAACGTCTCTTAATACTTTCCATCCTCTCTTTAACGTCTATAGGCAAGTGAAAGTTCCTGCACACCGTAAAGTTTTATTGACAGGCAGCTGTGTGGGTTCAAAACTACTATGAAAGAAGAACCATAGACAGGCAATCTAAAAAAATATATTGAAAAAAAACAAAAATGGCTGACTTGAAATGACAGCCCTAGTTTAACCAGGGGAAAATCATCAATAACATTAATTCAACTTTGTTTAATTTAAAACATGACATTTGACTTCCAAGCCTTGAAAACCAACAAACCAACAAACAAAATCACAAATCATAGTCTAAATCTTTCAGTAGCATTTTCTTTTTTCAAACAAACACAACAACATCCCCTGTCTGTCTCTCCTGTTTCTCCTGTTGCTGTCAGAGCTTGGTTTACACAACACACACACACACACACACACACACACACACACACACACACACACACACACACACACACACACACACACACACACACACACACACACACACACACACACACACACACACACACACACACACACACACACACACACACACACACAAAACACACACACACACACACACACACACACACACACACACACACACACACACACACACACACCCCACAGTCACACCTGTCTGGGATATAGCGCTGCAGTGGCTGACCTCTCCTGCCGCACATGTAAATATTGTCATTCCTGCTAGCTGAGAGCATACCTTCGTTCCCATCCTTGGAAAACAACCTATTATTATCATCTTCTCTGCCTGCCGCGCTGACGGAAAAGGCTTTTGTGGCTTGATGGATGTATAAATCAAGATGGTTCATTCATACTCATGTAATGTCGTTATACTAATGTGGAAAAATGGGTTTGAAATGACCATATTGGTTGATATGAATATACAGAAATCCATCTATCTATCTCTATCTATCTATCTACTATCTACTCATCTAATCTACTATCTATCTATCATCTATCTATCTTTGCTATCTATCTATCTATCTATTATCTATAATCGTATCTATTATCTATCTATCTATCTATATCTATCTATCTATCTATCTAACTTGATCTATCTATTATCTATCTTCTAATCTACCATATCTATCTATCTATCTATCTATCTATCTATTATCTATATATTTATATAAAAATATGGTTTTGTTTGGTTGTTGGTTTAGACATTTTTAGAGTTTGTGTCACTTATATCTGGAAATAGATGATATAGCTGATAACTTCATGGAAATGTTGTGGTGGTTGGTTGCCAATTCTTTTTTTCCTTTCAATAGACATATTGATTCTTCAACTTATACCTACTTATATAAACTGTTGGGGTAAGTTTAATTTACTAGAAGAATTTTATATAATTTTACCAGCTCTTCATACGTTTTTAATTGCGTACATACATAGCGGCCATTATAATAACCAAAGCTGTACATCTGGTCTGCTTCTGTTTCCTCACAGTTTGATGTTGTCCGAGAACAATGTTTATGAAAATGACGCCAATTAATAGCTGAGAGCTCTCTTGTCGTCCCCTCTGCGGCCGTGGCAGTGACAGATGACCGGGCCCTTTGTGGCTAATGTCCCTCACTTAGTTTGAGTCACTGTGTGATTGATTTGCACCAGGAGGCGTTTTAAGACCTCGAGTGCTTTTAAAGAGCTTTTCAAATATGAAGGCGAAGTTTGGCAGCATTTTATTTGCAAGGAACATTTAGGAGATTTGATTTGCTTTGATTTAAACTAAAAAAACTAATATCTTATTTATAATTTTAAGAAGCCAAGATGATCACACTATGACGCTATTTACCGCACTTAGCAGAACGAGCTCCGTATTAATGATCACAGCAGCACTGTGTAACACTGCACAGTTAGGCTTTTATAGTCCACATTTACAGCTTATATTACATCTTTATCCTTTTACAAAGTTATGGAGATTTATTTTTGGGAGAGTGTTTTTGAACTGGCGAGCTTTCTCTCTCAGTGCAACCTGCAGAGTATTTGTTATTTCACCTCCACAGCGGAAGTATGATTGACATGACTTGTAGAATTTATGAATACAGTTTGTGTGCATATGTGGATGCCTGAGTGAGTGTGTGTGCATTTTTGCTTCATACCTAATAGCTTAAAAATGTGCTTGGACAATATCATATGAACTGCTAGAGTTTAGATTTAAAGTCAATATTGCTGACTTGGTTTTAACCCAATATTGGATGTGCATTCTCCTGGTGACTATTTTATTCATAACTTTTTTGTGTACCTACAATTAAACTTGTTGCAGACCTGCAAGTGTGTCCTCAGTTTCCACAACGTAACCTTTACATAGTAATTTTGTCCAACTTTTGACTAGAGTAAAGTTTGGCATTAAGTGCCTTGCCCAAGGACACAATGGAAGAGATGGTGAGCACCATAGATGTAATAGCAGCCACCAGTAGTTTACTACTAACACCCTCCTGTCCGGTGCCGGGAATCGAACCAGCGACCTCATGGTTACTGGTCAGCCCCTCTTTCCTCTAGGACACACCCTACCATCCTTACATGTCTTCATGTGTCAGCTGCTTCATTTTATAATGAGACATTGATTTTCGTTGGTACACAGCTGCCCCCCCCTATGGTTTGATGAGGATTAGATTGAATTAGAGTTGTGGTTTTCTAATGATTCAGTCCTGTTCAAACCAGATAGCTCAAACCAACCGTCCACTTTTGAGACGCTATAATGCTGGTACTGGTCAATGATAAATCTTTGTTTTGAGTCTACACACACACACACACACACACACACACACACACACACACACACACACACAGCACACACACACAGCGCCGCCACACACACACACACACACACACACCCACAGACACAGACACAAGGCTTCTCTACAAAACCAGATCGACCAATATTGAATACCAATGCAATATCCCAATGTCTCCAGTGGTCTGCCATTTCCACACAAACTGCCAGAGAAAAAGTATCAAGCTTCATTATAGGACCTCTTTACCCATGTGCTGACATAAAGCAGAGGTGGCTGTGGTAGCTATCGACCGGCCCACATTTAGCGAGCGTTGGGCCCTTGGTTTGGGAGCAGGACTCTGGAGTGGCCCCTTAAGCCTGCGTTCATTAGGTCAGAGCCGAGAGAGACTCAAGTGTTTGCTCTGTGTTAAAGCCGCTCTGTGCCGAGTGGGGAAAACTGGCTAAACGAAACAGCCGTGGAAAGCTGCGGTGCGACCTTGTGTACACACCATTGATTTTGAATGCTGTGTGTTCTTTTTTAGTGCTGCAGTTATATCGTGTGGCAGAGATGGAATTATATTTTAGAGAGGAGTGTGAGGGTTTCATTATCATGTAAATGATTATTTTAGTAGGACTATGTAGACTCAAATAATGCATGCAACGCCCCTGTCATCAAAAACAGCTCCTTTTTCCATTGTGCCACTTATTAAACCGTTTGTTTTTGTTTATTTTATCATTAAATCAACAAAATGGTGCTTGGCCTTAGTTATAGTAAATGCTTATAGGTTACCAATGTAGGTAGCTTAACATGCTAACGTTATGGGTTATGACAAACACAGTTTAATCTATAGGACATACCTAACACTTTTGGCTCTTGTGTTTTTATTTTTATGAAATGATAACAAGAAGAAAACCACCCTCAAACTTCTTAAAATGCAGCATGTTCTGTTATTGTATCATACCAAACCTTATTCATGACCTATACTTTCTAGTAAAAAATCAATAAATATTTGGATAAGGAGAAGGAATTATTTAAAGAGAGAGTACAAGGGTGGCACAGCCATCTTAATTGATCTGTCATTGTTCAAGTTTGAATTTACGAGGGACCACTTCCTTAATGTTCTACTGATTAACCAT
The DNA here is from genome assembly GCA_026122265.1 of Ammodytes dubius. Lineage (NCBI taxonomy): Eukaryota > Metazoa > Chordata > Actinopteri > Uranoscopiformes > Ammodytidae > Ammodytes > Ammodytes dubius. The sequence goes on along the minus strand of CM047513.1, from coordinate 5,386,149 downwards.
GTTGTTTCTTGTGGGGGAGGCAACGATGATTAAGGTTTTCTCCTATAAATCAAGTCATTCTTTCGTCAGTAGTCCGCTGGTCAGCAACAAATGACTTCCCAGATTTAAACAATACTGTCCTCAACATGTTACTTTTGTACATTTGCACATTTATTGCGCGGTTCCCGGGTTGTAGATTTTGTTTTTATTTTATCAATCAATTATGTCATTTTTTCATTATTATATTAATAGAGAGCAATACCTCACGACCTCCCATTTTGAGGCAAACTATGTTGTATATTCAATATCAATTTGAAAATAAATCCAATGGACAATCCATTTAGGCAATCTAGGTCCACAAGTTGCTCATTCCTTGGAACTGTCAGTGCTGATTTGTTAAAAAATGTTAAAATATGTTATAATACATGTAATGCACAATGTATAAATGTCGCCATCTTTAGTTAAAATCCACATCTGTGTCCTATGTCATGTAGGACTTATCCTATTTTATTAAACCATTTAGCCATTTAAGTCAGCACAAATTATATTAAGAATGTCATACATGCTGTCTACTTGTTTCGATATTTAAACTTTTTAATTTTAATTTTAATATGTTTTTGTTTGATACTTTACTATGCATTCAAGGTTAGGGTACAGGGTCTCACTTGCATATGAGATCTTGCTCTCAATGTGACCTCCTGATTAAAGTATATACTTACCTGTATAAAAAACCAGCATCTTCTTGTTCCTGTCCTCCACAGTACCCGCATGCAGTGTCTCCAGGTGGACTCGGTGCAGCGCTGGATGGAGGACCTGCGGCACATGACGGAGGTGGAGTGTATGTGTGTGCTCCAGGCCAAGCCCATCGGCGTGGAGGAGGATGCCCAGCAGGGAGAGCTGATCCTGGGCTCTGCGGTCGGTGCCGGTGGGGGCGGCGACCACGTGGCCCGGAACAACCTGCAGACTCTGCTCCGTCGGGCCCTGGTGGTGAGCACCGAGCTGGGCAAGATGTTCCAGCGTCTGGAGAAGGGACGCTGGCAGAGGGTCCACAGCACCGCCGTCAGGGCCAACTGCCACGTCAGGTCACTGGTGCACGAGTACAGCACCGCACGCAACACACCGCCGGAGATGCAGAAGGTGATTGGCTACCGTTGGGTTTGGAAGTGGTGTTATGGTGACGTTAGAAAGGTTTTAAAACATTAAAGGTGCTCCGAGGAACTTTCGAGTTTGTGGTAATTCTTGCACCCCCTTTGGACAAAAGCGGTAGTGTTTTTATTACGCCAGCTGTGGTTCCTGGGTGAGCGATACCCATTAAGATAAAACTATATGAAAATAGCATTCTTTGCACTGATGGTCTCGTTTGCTGTTGATGTTATTTATGATCATCAGAGGACAAATGAGACTACTTCAGAAATACCCTATAAAAGTTCCTAGTAGCACCTTCAATGCTACAAATTACAACGTAAGATATGAACTGAAGATTTAGAACCAGGCAATGCTACTTCCTGGAAGTGTTTCTGTATAGTATAAACTTTGATACAAACCTTATATAACCTTCTATCCTGTTCCTCTTTTTTTGCAGTATGAGAAATCTCTGCTGGAAAATGTATGGAGCTGACCAATATAACAGAGAGGTAAAACACTCCAAAAGGCTTTTAGACCATCATATGAAAGAGTGTGTTTAGGTGGGACCTAATCCAAAATGTCCCTTCACCCACAGGTGCCTTCACACAGATGACGAGTTCTTCCTGAAGTCCATGAGAGAGGCCATCCACGAGATCCTCACTGACGTCAGCGACTCCTTCAGCTAACATGATCGACATGGCTCTGGCCAATGAGATCCAGGTATGCATCTGACTTTAACATAACATCCAGCTCAGAAATATTCTGCATTTAATATATTTTATTCTCTGTTGGCTGTAACGTGCTCAAATAGACACAACACATTTCTATGTATGTTGTAGGCGGAAAGATGGACTAATCTGAATGATAAACGCGTCACGCTTTCAATGTCAATCAACTTGCAGGTCTTGGGTGATATGGATGTATTTTGGTTAGATTTCGCTTTAGCATAACACTTTATTCTTGGTTTGTGTGTGTGTGTTTGTGTGTATGTGTGTGTGTGTGTGTGTGCGTGTACTTTTAGATGTATTTTATGAGGAGATGAAGATAAGTGTGTGTGTGTGTGTGTGTGTGTGTGTGTGTGTGTGTGTGTTGTGTGTTGTGTGTGTGTGGGTGTGTGTGTGTGTGTGTGTGTGTGTGTGTGTCGTGCGTGACACAAGTAAATCATATGAAGATCCGTTACCCAGTTAATTTAGTTATGTGCACGCTGTATATAAACATGCTGTAGGTCACTTTAATGTGGGCTAATGGAACACTACTACATCATCCTGGAGTTTGGTGCCATGGAAAGAAATTAAAACTTTTGGCACAAGGTTGTCCCATAATTTATTAGGGGGGGTGGTAGGATGGCCTAGAGGAAAGAGAGTATCCATGAGGTCGCTGGTATTACATCTACGTGCCCACCATATCTACCATTGTGTCCTTGAGCAATGCACTTAAAGGAATACTTCACCCATATGGAACCGGCGTCCTATCATTATAAAATCGCTATTATAATATAATGAATTAGGTTTTTCTTCCCCAGTCTTCCCTTAGTCTTCCCATGGCCCACTTGTCTGTTAATCCTAACCCTACATTTACCATGCCTGATGTCACACATGGGAAATGTAGGGTTAGACAGTGGGGCCATAAAACACTCTTTCCTGCCCTTTCTCAGGCTAGGAGGAAACAATTTCTAAAAATGTGCACATTTATACTGCATAGGATCCCAGAGTTCAATACACCTTCATATTCCCAACAGTGAAGTAGGTCTTTAACCTCAAAACTGACCGCATGACCCCCTCCAAAGTGAGAGGGGATATGCAAAGAGACAAATTTCAATGTGCCATCGTGTAAATTGACTAATAAAGAAACTTAACTTTAGACACTTGAACTCCAGTTAAAATCAACAGCAACAGAAGAAGTAAATGTCATTCCACCATCTGCCTCTCAGGTCCTGGTCAAACAGATCGACTCTCGGACAACGTTCACAACCATCGGCAGTGCCATCAGTAACCTGCTGTCCCTCACCCAGGACGGCCCACAGCTCTGCAGCATCATCGCAAAGGTAACGTGGGACACACCAGTGGAACTCTGTCTGTACTGACTGGGTTCAAATACATGTTCAATATATGTATTTATATAGCACATTCAAAAACAACCATAGTTCAACAACCAAAGTGCTTTACAACTAAAAAAACTCTAACAAATATACAAGACACACAAACGTATAGGCCAAGGTGTCAAAAAACTCAATGCCAATGAATACAGGTGGGTCTTAAAGGTGCTCCAAGGAACTTTCAGTCCCACTTTGGACAAAAGTGATAGTGTTTTTACTATGCCAGCTGTTGTTCCTGGGTGAGTCGTACCCATGACAAAAGGCATTAAGAAAAACAATATAAAATCTTTGCACTGATGGTCTCGTTAACTGTTACATCAGTCAATTATGATCATCTGAGGAAATATTAGACTGTTTCAGAAATATTTAAAAGTTCCTGCATGGTAGCACCGTTAAGCAATGACTTGGTCCTGTGTTAAACCGCCTGCCTGCGTCATGATAAGTTTGATTTGTGTGGAGTTGATTAATTCCAAAGTTTGGACCACCAACCAACCAACACCCATCGAAATGTGTCCGTCTGACATCAACCCGTGTCCATTGACGCATTTCATCATGCAAAAAAGACACGTGAGGTCTGAGATCCATGACGTCATTGAACCAGTCAGCGACATGATTTATGATCGTTTTACATTTTCCGATTTCCCCGCACAGTCTTTAGCGGAGGCGGGCAGGGCGGACGGCTTCAATTGATATTATTACATCTCCTCCCCTTTGCTCTAATTTAGACACGCCCCTTTTTATGACCAGCCCCACCTTTAAGCCAATGTGCATCATCATCCATGCCAGCGGACCTGCACCTATCTCTCTCTCTCTCTATACGTACGCATGCCTCTAAAAAGCTATTTCACTGTGAGATAAGACCAGACAGACCAGACAGCGAGTCTCTATTGGACATTAGACCGCCGAACGCTTCCAGTATAATCTTGATAAGGCTTTTCCTGATGGCCCGCACGCACACACACACACACACACACACACATACGCACACACACACACAACAGCACACACACACACACACACACACACACACACACACACACAACACACACACACACAACACACACACACACACACACACACACACACACACACACACACACACACACACACACACACACACACACACACACACACACACACACACACACACACACACACACACACACACACACACACACACACACACACACACACACACCAAACACACACACACACACACACACACACAATAGGACAACACACATACCTGACTCTACTGCCAGATTGTCAGATAAATACTGTCAGCTCCCATTAGGGGTGAGCTTTGATGCTCAGGCGTCTTTACCTTTCAATCCACTCCACCTCATTTAACTCCCTCTGTGGTGCTTCTGGCCGGGCCGCAGCGCAGCAGAGGAGACCTGCCTCAGTCTGCCAATGGCCGCTAATGAAAACCCAATACAAAACATCCTCCACCTGCCGTTTGAATGAATTTGCCAGCACCAGTATGTGTGTGTGTGTGTGTGTGTGTGTGTGTGTGTGTGTTGTGTGTGTGTGTGTGTGTGTGTGTGTGTGTGTGTGTGTCATACTCTCACATACACAGCCTTTACAGTATACAGCAAATTGAGAAGACTCATAGTTTTGGTGATGGTGAAGTTTGAGTTAGGATTTATATTTTAAAAAATGGAGGAGTATTAGTAAGGGGAGTGACTGACAGCTATGTGAGGAGCTGAGCTGCCTAAGCCTATAAGGCTACTACATCTTTGGAGTGCAGTTTCACCAGTTCATCTACACAAGGCATTTTGTTGAGGCAGTCATATGAGCTGTTTGATGTAGATGTGACTTTTTTTTCTCTAATATGAATTTCGTGGTGTGGAACCATTTAGACACTGTCAAATCTTACAGTATTAATCCAGGTTTGCCCACTTTGCTGTTTTGGTGCGTATCTTGACTCATTATCATTCTCCTCCGCCTGCTGGCTTTAACTCGTGCACTTGTTTTGAATAGCTGCAATTAGCCGGTTAAATATTTGGGTGGCGACCTGATGTTTGTGTCTGCTCCGTCTCTTGCTGTTGATAGACAGAGTTTGGTGAGTAATGTGTTGTGTTATGGGGAGGAAGTGAAGCAAGCAGTGTGATGAATGGGGATGAATCACTTGTGTATTATACAGCCAGACCATACAGATTTGAGTTTTGATTGAATTGGTGTTATTCAATTGGCTGGAAGAAGCAGATGGGTAGAGTTTATGTTAATGTTGAACAGTGTAATCAATACAAGACAGTTTAAGGCAGTGGCAGCTCCTATAAGTTTATTTAAAAAGAGAATTTTTATTTTATTTTTATTAGACAGTTAGGGCCGGGGAGACAGAGATGAAATGGGGCAGAGAGGGGAATGACATGCAGAGAACGACCTCGGCTGGATTCTAACCCGTGGTCTGCTGCTTCTGAGACTGAGCCTTTATTGGGGAGGCGCTCTAACCACACATCACACGAGCACCCCGGTTATTTATTAGGGCATTTATTTGATGACTCTCATTAAATGTTCATATATTTATTAAAAAAAGAAAGAAAGCCTTAATCTTCCTAAACAATGCAAGTTCACATCACAAGGATTAATCATTGACGACAAACACATTCACATTATTCAGGTTCTGTAGATTCTCATTGTCACCTGTTCTGCACATGTGTCTATAACAGAAGCATCAATATAAACCCAGAGAGAGACTCCACACAGAGACGCCTGGTTATGACTGAAACATGTTATATGAGCTGACAGTGTGTTTAATACTGAGCCATGTGCCACCTCATAACTCACACAGCAGCTGGACATATTACAGAAGCGACGCTTTCATGATGTACAAGCGAGTTTGCTGTCTCAGTGTTTACCTACTGTCGTGATGGATACTCATGTGGATGTGTCCGTGTGTTGGCAGGGCCCTCGTGTGTGCGTGTGTGTGTGTGTGTGTGTGTGTGTGTGTGTGTGTGTGTTGTGTTGTGTGTGTGTGTGCGTGTGTGTGTGTGTCCTTGCTCTTCTCACATCGCGGGGTTGCGAGAGCATGACGTGGCAATAATTCAGGCCGGGTGAGAGGCAGTGTATCATCAAAACTACCTGTGTGGAAAGGGGGCAAGAGATATTTAGTACAATAAGTTCAAGTGTTATATCATTAAAGATTAGACCACACAAAGGAAAGGGATTATCCTTGTGTGTCTTTTTCCAGTTTCATTGGATGAGAATCAAGTTTTTTTTTATTAGTCTAATAAAGCATTGTGATATAACCGCGTCCACCCACCTTTTGTTGAACACAACAATAAATTGATATTAATTATTACCGACAGTCTTTTTGTGTGCAAAGCAAGATTTAAACTCCCTTCCTTTCTAAAAATCTGCTGGCATCGTGTGAACAGAGCCTTGTTCAGTAAAACTATGAGATGGAAAGAAATGACATGCCTTGCTGGGCCCGTTAACATGCAAACACATGGATGGAGAGGCATTTTTTTTTGACAGTCAAGTTTCACACGATGATATTAGTTCCAAAAAAATGCTTTTCTAAGTGTGAGGATGAGTGCGTTGTGTGGGGGCTGCGTTTGAAAGGAATGGAGGATGAAGTCAGTGGAAACAATGGAAGTGCACGTTGTTTGATGAGGAAGGACTGACGAGCCCAACCGTCTGTGAACAAGGAAGAAGCAGGAGATATTTAAAGAGTTATTTTAAGGGAAACAAATGGAGAGATGCTTCTCCCACAAACTGATATTTTTCTGAATTAAACTGTAAAATGCAAAAGGTGTCATAGTTATCTACTGTACCCTGGGTGTTGTTATAGGTAGTGTCTGTGTAAATCGGTAACACTTTACAATAAGGGTACATTATTAGCTGTTTGTTATTGTTAAGTTACTGTTATTAATGCTTAGTTAATGCATATTAAGCATTAGATATTCTTCGTGAACTGCTTCGTTACACATTAACTAAGCATAATGTTTAGGATGATTATAAGCATTAACTAAGCAGTTATTAACAGTTAGTTTATGCTTTGTAAATGCTTATTTAGCATTAACTAACCATGAACTAACAGATAATTAATATACCCATATTCTAAAGTGTTAAACGGTTATCTTTGATCAGGAGCGGCATTGAGAACGAAACATTTTAATTTCTAAATGTAAAAATGAAAACTAAATGATGAATTTAAAACCAAGGAACTAAACCTGATAACGTCATATAAGACCCTTCATAAAGTCTCCACGTACTCAATCTGAACATTATTCATAAAAAGCTAAACCATCATATGCGTCACACAGAAACACACAACAACAGCATCAACAGACTCTATATTACAACCCGGGACTTAGCTTGAATCAGCCCGCGAGCCGCTCCTTTATATACTATATCTATGGCCTCAGTCTCCGCAGTTTCAAATCAAGAGGGTTTTACCGAAAGCTGTCTGTTTGGTGTGTGCAGTTCTTCCAGGAACAATATTGCACATAGGCAGCGAACAGGGCGGAGAGGTCAGGCTGTGAGGGCAGGGTGATTATTCTCTCCAAGCCGCCAACAGCGCGGCCCTGTTTTTGCAGCATATGAGACATGCCAGCCCAGTATAATGGCCTTATTAGGATAATGGTGGTAGTTACAGGGCTCCGTCTTCCGCCATGTAATTCTATCTATCTACGGCTATGCTGAATAGAAGACAATACCTGCAAGTGTTTTTTGTCAGCGAGCCAACACAGGAGCTATTTTTATTTGTTTACACCCTACCATAACCAAACAGAAAAATGCTCAGCTATTATGGCAAGCAAATCATCTTGCTCAGTGTTTTCCATTCATGAAATATGTATATTTTTAACCCGACATGATAAATTGTTAGAGCCATTCTGTGGTTGGCAGGCGCGCGAGTAAAGCCGGCCAAGTCCAATCGGTCATTTCAGGTCTCCTGGACTCCTGTATTAACGCCAGCAGGCTGCTATTGGCTCAAGCAGCATGCAGTCTAGCAAGGAGCAATTTGATCCATCATTTTGCACAATCACGAGTGCTTCAAGACAAGAGCTGATTATTATGACGTAATGGGTGTGTCATTTGGTCACCCCGACGTCAGGCCTGTGAAAGCATCAGAAGAGCAACATACTTTCATTCTATATGAAAAGTGGTTTTCCTGGCCGAACCATCTTTTAACTTAAAGGTGGAAATGTAACCAAACAGTCCATGCACCAAACAGTGTCCATGAGAGAAAGAATCTTCATTGTGTGGTGTTGCAGCCGGGGCATTCTTAAATATCTGGCTCTCATGCTTTTGTTAAAAACACAATATGGAATGTTTTAAACATGAAGGATATATGAAATGCAAACCTTCTTAAGTTAAAGAGAAGGAATATGTTAATAAACATATCACGTCTCATAAAAAAATAATTATTGTTGTACTACAAACTAATATAGCAAGATTGGGTATTTTGGTGGAAAACAAATGAGATATGTGTCAGGGGACATTCACTTTCAAACTTTTGAGAAGTGCAGTGTTGTTAATTAACAATATTTCCAATTAACGTTTGATAGCTAACATAATAAATGTCTTTCTAAACTTATTAGCTGTTGCAAATTATTGTTTATTATGGTCATTTCTGGGAGACAGTTTTGCAATATAATATATATAGTACCTGGAATAGGTTTCAATGACACAGAGGATGACCTGTTTCTGGGCACATAAGCCGTGGCTGTTGCCAGCAGTGGGCCAGGCGAAGTAAAGTCACGCATACAACAATACTGATGGAGTGGAAAAGCACAGCCCACAAGCAAACAAACGTGTGGCTTATGACCTCATCCTCAGGCTAAATGCTGTTTAATAGTCATGGTGGGACTACTATGAACAGCAGGACAGGGTAAACACAACCGCAGCTACACATAAGCCTTAAAAAAGACAGCTGACTCTTGCTGCTAATACTTTGAAATATGCTTAGGCCTACTCAAGCTTTTGTAATAGCTACTTTGTTTAATTTTTTTTTTCAACTTTATTTCGATTGTTTTGTACTGTAGAGTATTAAAGTCAATGGTAAAAATAAATAGGGTTAGGGCAATCGTAACCCTCCCTAACCCAAATGATACAAAACACGATGAAAGAAGTTACTACTAGTCTCACTTTTATGAACTTATTTCTCAATCTTTTTGAAAATATATATTTTGTGAGCTTTAGCTTATTCAAATGTTGATTGAAATGCCTTGGCTCTTGTAAAGACAGAACCGTACTATGGACCTTTTCCTCAGGCATTAATGTCCAATGTCTTTGCTTTGTTTCCCTAATAGGAAGGAGCTGTGGTGGCCCTGTTTAAGATCTGCAGACAGGATCGTTCAGAGAACTCTATGCTCATGCTCTGAGGACCGTGGCCTCTATCTGCTGGTGGAGGAGGGCATCAACCAACTGGACAAGGTAAGACACCACAACAGGCACAATACAGCTATACTGTATATTGTATACTTTGGTGTTTGACTGATGTTTTATTGGAACATTTGTGAAGCACTTTGAGTTGCTTTGGGCTATCAAATAAACAGGTGAAAATCATGATAATAACAATTGGATGACATTTCATTTAATTCATTTTCAACATATCATTGGACAATGCCCGCTGATTCACAGATAAACTGCAATGAATATTTGGCCCTAAAGGTAACTTTTGTCTACACATTGTAGCCAAAAGAAAATTAAATTAATTAAAATTGGGAGAAAAATGGCCATAAGCAATAACCCAGATGTTCTTGTAATGTAAAAAAATGAGTGAGAGAAAGAGAGGAGAGAGAGAGAGAGAGAGAGAGAGAGAGAGAGAGAATGTGACACAACATTAATCTCAGTACTAGTTCCAGTAAACTGCTTTGGCTCCCTCCAGTCCAGACAGATTATGTTTACAGTGATCAGCTGGAGTTGTAGCTCAGACAGTATATATTGTTCCTCTCCCCAGAGTCCCAGTGTGAAAGCCTGCACTCTACTGTTTAGCCTTCCTCTCTCACTTCCACTGTTAGGACTGTGAGGCTACCGTTTATTTTCACAGGTGTTTGGGTGACAACAAAGGCAGCAGGAGGTTTAGGCTACACACACACAAAGATTGTGGAACCAAAATATCACCAGTTAAAGGTGGACTCGGCTATTCTGCAGAATGCTTGTTATGGAAATTTTTTTTAATTTTTTTTTTTGTCGTGTGTATTGAAAAAAATTATCTGGTGTGGGTGCACAGCCTAGACTCTGTAAACAGGTATGTTGTTAGCTACGGTGAGGCCCCTTTGTTGCCATAGCCTTTGTTTCCAATACCATGTAACCATGATCTTAGGCTCAGTGTACACACAGTGCGGACAGGTAATGGATTGTGTTGAGATATTCATGGATTTTGACAAAAAGTTAGTGAACAAACAGATTTGAAAACAAGTAGTTTCCAGAATTTCTAACTGCATCTTTAATGAAGGGCTTTTAAGCAGTTTTTCCTTCTGGACAATTCCTTTATCAATTCCCTGTGAATACTGTAGATTGTCCTTTAAATGGATCTAAAATATTTGAGTCAATTTAAAATACATTAAAAATTACCTATTTTTACCCCCATTAAGACCATGTTTCCTTAAACACCCTGTTGTCAGGATTGGGAACTTCTTCGGTCATTTACCGGCCTCACATTTTATAATGTATTCATCTATTCCACAATATTATGGATCTATAAAATCACATGAGCACTTTTAATTGGAGGTTTTATTGTACATTGTCCTCTCAACATTATTACTAATAAAAGATTAACTTAATTGATCCGCAAGGGGAAACTATGACTAATGTGGGGTAATAAACTGAAGTGTTATTATCATAGCCCTCATCCATGCCTAAACTTTTTCTCAATAAATTGTTAAACTTCTATACTAAATAATCAAATTTTACAAGTAGCTGACAATTTTTTAACATTTTTTATAATTAATATTTTTGCAAGAGGCATGTGTTCCGCCTATTGAATGCTGTTATTTGGTGACGTTATTTATAAATGCTGCAATGCTCCTTGTTGGTTGGTTCCCGTTGCACTGAAAGCTCACTTACCTCATTCATTCATCACTTCATTGTAAGTGACTGTTTATAATTAATCCGCCATGTTAAAATGATGAGATCATGAGGAGTTGTTTTTATGGGTGGTAACAAAGCTTGAGTGTTGGGTCCCTCGGCCATTGTCTCCCTCCCCTCAAACACCACAGAGTAAGAGTCGCTCTTGAGTGACCGCATAGCTTTACTTACAGTAAGTGAACCTGTTGCATTTTAAGCAATGCAATAGGTTTTTTTCACCGACTGCACAACTGTTACAAATAACACAAAAAAAAAGTTCTATAATATAATTTTTTTGTTGATAAACTCTCTTAGTTAGCAAGTGTTTTCATCCTCCATTACTGGCAGACTGGATTGGAAACTGCAGCGTAGAAACTGTCCTTCTCCGTGCCAATCCTAACAACAGCAGTGTTTCTGTTTATGTCTCATAATGAATAATTGATGATAATGCGTCACCTTTACATAGTTTAAGAGTTAACGTTGCCACACACACACACACACACACACACAACACAACACACACACACACACACCACCACACACGCACGACCACCACACAACACACACACACACACACACCACAAACCACACACACACACAACACCCCACAACAACCACACACACACCACCACACACACACACCCCACACACACACACACACACACACACACACACACAACACACACACACACACAACACACACACTCTGTGGCTGATTTGTTACTTTTTTATTGGAAACTTCTCTCTTGCTGCCCGCTTTTCTATTTGATATTGATGAAAAATTCATGAATGCTTTACCAAGTCCAGTTATGTCATGTACGGGGATCCGCCATTACAGTAAACTCTGCTGTACCTTTTCAGATGAAGACAATGGTGATAGAATAAGCATCATGGCGTGTGTAGGTCCAGTTTATCACACACAGAAAGATGAGTCAGATCTATTGGGATCATTATGTGGGACCTTGTGACCGCTACTGAGCTGCCAGGTCAAACATACAGCTACCAATGATGTCTGTTTGTGTGTGTGTGTGTGTGTGTGTGTGTGTGTGTGTGTGTGTAAAGGGAAGGGAGGGAGGTAGATAGAGAGAAAGCTATAATGATACCTCCTTTCTTTGTTTGTGTTCTATGGAGAATTCAACCAAAATAAACAACAGACGCACCTGTGTCAAGCGAGCGTTTACAGAAAGACAAATATAAACCCGATGCCGGTGAATAATGATGCCGCAGCGGTGCCTGTGTGTTGTGTCACATGTCACAGAGCAGCTGGGACGGCGTGAATCACCCAGGTGTGAAAAAAAACTCTTTAACGGGGGAACCAAAGTCCGCCCCAGATTAGCTGTTTGTTTCCCCGGGAGACAGGCTGTCAGGAAAGTCTACGCCACCAAGCGCTCACCGGAGATCGCTCAGGCAAGAGAAACACACCTGTCACTGTTGGAGGTGGATCGAGAAGAAGGGGGAGGTGTGATCATTGTTGGAAACACTCTCCCTGTGTTCAAAATGGAATATTTACTAAATGACTATACTACATACTTCAGCTGTCCATAAAAAAGTACTTTGTTAACATTTCTTCTTGGAAATAGTGCATTTGACATCACCCCTGCGTTCCAATACCCATACTTAGTATGTCAATAGAAAAAAGAAAGAGTATGCGATTTGGAACGCAGGGCATGTATTGGGACACTGTTCATCTTTTTCAGCCATACTTAATAGCAGGGAAGTATAGGTATTGGAACGCAGCCTATCTCTACTTCTATATGTCTACTATAACCTAAACAAGAAATAGAACTTCCACATAAAGTATGAAGTAAAGGATTGATGGGTTTGTCATTGTATCGGACTGCAAGTTTAAACTTTGCCTCATAATAATGTTTTTATTGAAAAGCTACATCAGGTTTAACTTGAGCCAACAGTTCTTGAATATAAAATGAAACGACAGGACTTGATCTCTACTCTTCATCCAACATCCAATCACTCCATTGTGCGGTATTTAAGGAAAGAGAAAATGTAAGTGTTTGAAAACTATAAAAAACCCTCTTTAATGATGCATAATTATTAAGTGTTCATGTCAGAAATGAGAGGAAAACATCAACTCTCATTTGGCCACAGTCCTTCGTGCAGGCCAGGCATCGTAAACTTTGTTATCACTCTTAAAAACATTGCAGAAAAGTTATTTGGCGCTGGCCCTGAGAATAAACTGAATGAGATGAGATACATCCGGTGTGCGGTAAATGAAAGGTTGGGGAATATCCTATTTTAGGGAGGAGGAGGAGGGACGGGTGTGTGTGTGTGTGTGTTGTGTGTGTGTGTGTGTGTGGTGTGTGTTTGTGTTGTGTTGTGTGTGTGTGTGTGTTGTGTGGTGTGTGTGTGTGTGGTGAGGGAAGGGGAGGAAGGGAGATATAGATGAACGGGGGTGTGTAGAGTGGATTGTTCCGCGTCAGTGGGTCGCTGCTGCTGACGTCCACGGAGACAGAAATAGGGAATTGCCCTGTGAAGCTGCAGCGCGCTGATGCTCGTCAGACGATAGGAGTGACAGGTGTGGCCTCACTCTGATGCTTGTCTCTAAACTTTTGTTGTTCAGGAGTGTTGGAATGATGATGGCTGACAACCACAAACACTCAAATGCTATTTAAAAAAAAATCTAAATAATAGCAATAATGACTGTAATAGAGGCATACAAAATGTTTCTGATGTTTTTAGGAAATGGGTTTTTCACAAGGGTCACAATTTATGTGTCATTTGCCCAACCTGGAAACCACAATTCTGAACTTTCCATGCAGTTTATGAATATGAATTTGAATTGATATGATTGATAGTGTGTGTGCTTATATTTCACAAACAAGGCTTGATATGAACTACTGCAGACAGATGAAGAGTAACACTCTAACTAAAGTTAGCATGGACTGTGCAACACTGCCCCCTAGTGGCTGAAATCTGTTCTACATCTCCATTATTTCCATAAACCCTTTAATCTATCACCAAATCACATACACACACAAAGAACACATAAATATGAGATAAGATGACCTCATACTCGTGACTTCACTTCTGCTCAGAGTAATATATATCCTGCTAATTTATAATTCTCCAAACCTGATGATGCAACTCCCTGGGCCGATGCCAGGCACATATACAAGAGAGTTGCTCAGCGGCACATTCACCCAGGGAGGTGGCCATTAAATCGGAGTGGTAGCGTTTTAATTGCAATAGTTTTACGGGCAAGAGCTGCAAGTTACAGCCAAGCTGACACCATCACCCACACTCTTAACTACCTGTCTGGATGTACCAGTGTGATACTACAGATGTGGTTGTCAACCCTGAATGTGTTGAGATGAAATGTTATGTGAGAGTTCAGTAGTTCAGTAGTCAAAGTCTGCTGACATATCCCAGTCTTTAGTAAACATGTAAAAAAAAGTGCAAGCCCACATTTTTGCCTATACATTCTACACGTATCACTCACCAGAAGGCACGGTTTAATACAAGCAGTTTATTTCCCAGTACAAACACACTGCTGTTGTTGTTTGAAGCTATTATTTGTGATAACTTAAACATGACTCTGAAAGTGAAATGAAATTCATGCACAGGGTTCATTGCAGAATAACTTCTGCAAGGCACTGATTATCATTCCAGATGGTTTACTTTGAAAATCTCATTTTGTCTCTTTAAAACAGTTGACCATTTAATCATTAGTTAGTCCTGAGTCTCGTTGTTGGTGCGTTGAGACAGAGCAGATGGTGGGAAATGCATTGTGCTTGTGTAACGGATCACACACCAGAAGGATTCACTTTGATTCCAATTGTAAGCTTAAATCAATCGAATCAGCAAAGTTATCTTTATTAATCCATTTAAACGAGGCACATTAAAATTCTTCTTTTCGCATATCCCCTCTCAAGTTACCCCACTCCAGAGGGGGTAGAGATGGTGGGCACTGTAGATGTATTACCACCACTAGTTTTACTACTAACACCCTCCTGTCCGGTGCCGGGGTTCAAACCAGCGACCTCATGGTTACTGGTCGTCCCCTCTTCCTCTAGGCCTAAAATATTCCTCTGTTTAAAACAGTTCACCGTTTGCATACTATAAATATAATAACCCTCACACTGGCTCCTGACATCTTTTCTATGTCTTCCCATGTGCAGGTGGATGGGATCCTGTGTCTGGCTGACATCCTGACTGATGAGAGCAGTGTGGAGGCAGCGCGGGCGGAGGCGGCTGCTGTGGTGGCTCAGATCACGTCTCCTCACCACACCTCCACCCAGCACCTGGCCAGCTTCCTGGAGAGCATGCACGACATTGTCACCGCGCTCATCAGTGAGTAACTGTGACAACTGACAGTGTAACCATGACCTTTGACCTATAGCAGGGTCTGATGAAGGAAGGTTTGGAGACAGGGGCTGCGTTCCAAAGCACATACTCTTTCTTTTTTCTATTCTACATACTAGATCTGACCATGAAAGTAATGTAGATAGCATGCAGTATAGGCATACAATTGAGACATACTATTACTTGTTTATTTCATCATAACATTGCACCTTGATCTTGCCTCTTGCTTTTATATCCGTCCGCATCCCCGGTTGTTTTCATATGGAGGGTCTGTTGATGTGACGTCACTTCACGTGCGCACTGGATTGTTTTCAACACTTAAAATCTCACCTGGATGTACTAGACATCCAGGCCAAATTTTTATTTCAAGCATATTAAATCTGACCACAAGAATGTGGACATCCTAAATCTTTTTTCTACCATACTAAATAGCAGAATTGGGGATTGGAACGAAGGGAGGATTTGTTATTAGGTTCAAAAACCTTGAACTGTAGGCCTAAAATTCTGAATTACTTTAGGTTGCTTTAAAAAAAAAAAAAAAAGTTTTGTCTTTACACCCGTGCCCCTCACACAGCCTTTACTGAGTGTGTTGTTCAGTCATGTTAGAATCCCTGTTTACTAAAGGAGTGGCGTCTCATTGTCTCAGAGTTGTGCGAGAGCGCCTCGTGTGGAGAGGTCTTCCTGCTGGCGTCTGCAGCCTTGGCCAACATCACGTTCTTCGACAGCATGGCCTGTGAGATCCTGCTGCAGCTCAACGCAATACAGATCCTGCTCCAGGCCTGCAGGGACCGCCAGAGAGTCGACACACCGTACTCCAAAGACCAGGTGCACTTCTGATATTTCTCACACCGTCCCTGCGTTCAAAATCACATACTTTTTCTTAGAACTATACTGCATACTAAAGCATGCTGGTTTTCATACTGCAAAATGCTATTGGATGTAGTAGGACCGACATCCTGCATTTTTGGGGCATACTGCATTTGACCTGCATGCATTGGGACATCCTAAATCTTTTTCAGGCATACTACATAGTATGGAAGTATGGGCTTTGGAATGCAGGGTACATGCACCAAAATATTATTTTTTGTTATTAAAATGTTATATTAATATCAATATTAATAGTTACTTGCACAGAGAAGCTGTTACAGTAGCTGAATTTCTTTTGACATGTTTTACACGAACTGTATAAGTAAACTGATATGGTACAGAGAACAGTGTGCATTCAAGCAACACAATAAATGGCCAAAAGTTTGTGTAAAACGTTTCAATGTTAATTTTAGTTTTTCTGTTTTAAATCTTAGGTGGTGACAATCTTGGCAAACCTCTCCGTCTTAGAGCAGTGTGCTCCAGAGGTCCTGCAAGAACAAGGTAAACTCTCTTTTTTTAACCATGATTTTAATTTTAGTTTTTGCATATTATTGCTATTTTATTTTACTGACCAACTACCAAACTGCTGTTGATGAATGATACACACTGCTAGGGCTGGGCGATATGACGATATCATATCGTGGACGATATGAAAGTGTCTACCGGGAGAGATTTGGCCATACCGTTTATATCGCGGAGAAAAAAAGTTCATGTGGCAGGAGCATATATGGAGCGGGAGGCAGCTGTCCCTCCGAGTCCCTACAGTTACACTGCAGTTACACCGCCGCACCACACGGGGGCTCTGCAGTTCTGGGCTGCAATACAGCTTCTCTACCCGCAACAGAAGAAGCCTCATCTGTTGCTCTAGCTGTCTAGCTCATGTGCTGTGTCTGAAATCGCGCACTTACGTAAGTGCACTTACATTGAGTGCACTTTATTATCCCAACAGTACACTTACTTATAGACGCAGTGCTCTCATTTCTACAGCGCACTGTCCAAACTGCCGTCGCGCACCTACCGGAAATGACTTTGCATTTTGACGGTTCTTCTTCGGTGGTATTTTTTTCTGCTTGCGTTACCGATAGCCAAAACAGACACATCAAGTCGCGGAAAAACAAAACAAATGTGTAATTTAACTTTTGTAGAGCGCGTCCGACTCCACAGTTGCTTCAAGCTCCTCTATTTTGATTTTAATGTCCCGTCCTCTCCGCTACGTAGGCAAGATGGCGGCCGTTGAGTGTGGAAAGTGTCCATCGCTCCACACTCAAGTTTTAGACCGTTTTGAGTGCACGACCGAGGAACTTACAGTGCACTGCATTTTGGCACACTCTCCGGTTTTGCGCAAAGTGCACTCAAAAAAGTAAGTGTAAGTACAGAAGTGCGCGATTTCAGACACAGTCTAGCTTCGGTGCACCTTCACTAAAGTTAACAAACCAACTCCGTGTCACGGTGGCAGAGCAGCTGGTTTTAACGGTCAAAAATGTAATCGGGCAAAGGAAACTTGCTTGCTGCTTCAGCGTGCTGTTGCCGTGATGCAGAGTTGGCTTGTTTTAAGCAGCAAACTACATGGGTTAGCTCTCGTGAGCTAGCTGGCTAATAATGACATGTTTAGCCTACTCGGGGCTTCACCCCCGTGCTGTTATTGTTGGAGACAGCCAGTAAGGCTGGTTTTATGTAACTTTAAAACATGTCAAACTTGAAAATATTATTTGTGTTGAAGCTGGAGTTAAAGTATTACCAGACATTTGCTCATTAGTTAATTTTGACAGCTTTTTAAAATGAAGATGAGCAAATACTGCAGGAAAATTCAAATCTTTCGTTATTTTGATATAGGCTACTATCAATTGGAAAATGTAGGCTCTTTGGTTGATGCTGTCATTTTTATTTTGCACTGACTGGTGTGGTATTTTGCACCAGTTTTTCTGTTGTATGGAAATTTAAGTTCCAAGCAAAAATTAAAATAATCTAATGTGATTAAAGTTCAGTACGGTTATTGTAATCCATTGAATTTTAAGGAAAAATGCTATATCGTGATATATATCCATATCGTGATATAAAATTACCTATATCGTGATATAAGATTTGGTCCATATCGCCCAGCCCTACACACTGCCCATTCATAACCATACAGTGATGTGAAGTAAACTCAGTGTAATCCTGCCTGAATCCCCAAGATGGCAGCATCAGATAATGTCTTTCAAAAGAATGGAACATTAGAATGGTCTTAATAAAATGTATAACATGTGGGTCCTTCTTGTATAACATATTACATTGTCTTTGTGCTCAATACATTACATTGGTAGATATAAGTTTAAAAGTATAAAAGTATGAGCCTCTTTTCATTATGTCAGAGCCTCTAAATCAGTTATATTCATCACACATTAAGTTCTTGTTCTTCTGACCTGTCTAATCCTTTAGTCAATTCTGAATAAGTATGTCTTGCTCTTGCCTCCTTAAATGACCATCAAAAAAACGTATTATATATTATTAAACAGATTATAACATGAGTAGCCAAAATTATTTATTCTTTAACGCAATATTTTCCAAAATCAGTCTACTCTTTTTCTTTTTTAACTGCACTTTTAGTACAAGTACTTTCTGGCTCCATTGTAATTCCCCATCAGTGTTTATGTCCCTGGGTAACCCCCCCACCCTTTCAAAAAATAACAGAAGCTTGAGTGGCCTTCAAGGACAAGAAACATGCCAATAGATTCTACACAATGCATCTTTAAGTCCCATTGAGTTAGGAATCTCTTGTTCAGGGGAGAGCTGGCAAAGACAGGCAGCAGACCTGTTAAACATTTCCAGACAACACAATTGCTTCTGTTCCATGTGTCATACTGACTGCACTGTTTATTGTGAGTCTTTACTTCCTGACACATTTGCTCCTTTGGTTTCTAATGCAGCTCAGTGTTTTATGTCTTGAATGTTCTAAGTCTGTTCATGTCTCTGGGATTACTACCTAAATGTCTTTGTATTGTTGTCTGAACCTCAATACAATGACAATAATCTTAAAGGAATAATTCACCCAAATGGAACAGGGGTTCTGTCATAATATCTCTATTATAATATAATGAATGAGGTTTTTCTTCCCTCGGTCTTTCCTCTGGCCCAGCTGTCCTGTTAATCCTAACCCTACATGTTATGTGACATCACACATGGGAAAATGTAGGGTTAGACAGTTAGACCATACAACACTCTTTCTGCCTTTTCTCAGGCTAGTATGAACCGATTTCTATATATTTTTTTGCACATTTATAACTACATAGGATCTCAGAGTATTTCCACCGGTGAAGTAGGTCTTTAACTACTACTTGAACTACCATCTTGCTGATCTTCCCTGTGTGTATCATGTCTTTTAGGAATAGATCGCCTGCTGCTGCTGCTGGGAGAGAAGCCGACCTCCTCCAGTCCATCGGAGGGCGCCGCCTGCGAGCGCGTCCAGCAGAAAGCTGCCGTCACCCTGGCCCGACTGAGCAGAGACCCTGACGTGGCCCAAACAGCCATACAGCTAAAAGGTGCTGAAGACATTCTGCTGTTACTGTTATTTACTAGTTGGTTACTAACAGTGTTTATTTATGAAGTTGAAACAAAGAAAGCGCTGAACAACAAGGATAAACAGCAGCACAGAGAACAAAACTTTGTTAATGAGAATCAGCCAGATAATTAAAATATTGGCTGCATGGAGGACTACTCAAGCATAAAGGTTTTGTTTTGTTTTTGTCACAATTACTATTGCTATGTATTTAGGCAACCTTATCTTAAAAAATTCATCCAAGGTAAGATGAATGGCTTTTACACATATATTTACACTAAAGCTGGTCCTTGTACTGAGCCTTGAGGAACTCCATTTGTAATTAAATCCTCAAAGACATCAAAAGCATCAAGCGGACATGATGTCCTGATTCTGCATCTGCTTGAAGCTTGAAGAGGACATAAAACTCTAAAGAAAAAAAAATAAAGAAAAAATCTTTAGCTGTTTTCTAAGGCCAGAGGTCCTCATCCTATCACAAAACTCCACTTTAATATACAAATGTACTGTATGTCCATTCCCCACTAGACCTCTGTGTCTCCGGGGGAGCAGCTCTATGAATGCTTTATGAAACCTCATCATTTGTGTGACTGGGTGGAAATTAACATATTTTCTACTTCATAACAGAAACCAGAAATGGAAATATTTTTTTGTGTGTATTGAAAACAATTTATTTTATTTTATTTTCTGCGAGCCTCCTGAACACACCGCGGCTCTGCCCTTCTGTTTGTAGTTGATATCAGTGTGGCAGAATGGGACAAGCTGGTAACTGAGTTTCTCCTCTGCTGTCTTTAGCTGTTCCTCGTCTCATTGAACTGTGTCGCTCCCCCACTGAGAGAAATAACAGCGACTCCGTGCTGGTCGCTTGCCTGGTAGGTACAAAGTGTGTGTCTATTAGTGTGTATGTGTGTGTGTGTGTGTCTGTGTGTGTGTGTGTGTGTGTGTGTGTGTGTGTGTGTGTGTGCGCATAGTCGCATACCCTTAGCTATGTGTAAATGACTCCCATCTCCTGAATACAAATATGCCATTCAAACATTCAAACTGCCTATTGCAGTCCAGTCCAGCGCACTGAACAAAACACTACATATTTTCAGCTTCACTTTTTTCTATACAGTACAACGCTGAGGCACAGGGCATTATACGTATATAACATCAATGCATCAAATGACTGTCCAATTTAATTACATCCTAAGGGCAACATATGAAAATGTAAAACACATCACACACAACCTCAGTATATCTTCAAGCCCTATTGAGATAGCTGACCGGTGCACATCCTCTCAAACGTTGTATATGTTTAAATATGTACATATCATGAATACTAACCTCTACTCATACTGTATCGCTCTCTCATTCTGATTATAATTATTAAGACCAGATCTTAGGCCCGATGATGAGGGGATTCTGAAGCGCATAATGGTCAGGAGCCTAATTGGGGCTGGCCTGGCTTGTGCTGAGAAATGCCTTCTTCTCTTCAACTAGTGCCAAGCCCCTTGTCAGTCTATTCAAATTCATGTGATTCTATTTTATCCTTTTAGCCAAGGGTTAAGTAGATCATTTGTAGGTTTTTGGATTTTATATATATTTTTTTGCCTTCAAAAGAGGCTTAGCTTTTCTCTGATCATGTGTAATCTTATATGTAAATGTTTGAGGTATAGGAGATGAAGTCACACATACTGGATCACTCATACGCATTTGAAACTGCGTAGACACTACTCATCTGGTAGGACTGAGTGCACATTTCACTACACTACACTCATGGATGTTGTTTACTGTACATGTTTGCATTATTTTATTTTACCATGTTAAAGGTGAGGTGAGGTGAAATGCATGGGCAGAGAGGGGAGTGACATGCAAAGTACGACCATGGGCTGTTTGAGGACTGAGCCTCTATGGGGGAAGCTCTAACCACTACACCATGAGCACCCCCCCCCCCCCCCCATTGCATATGTATTTAGATTATTACAGTGTGTGTGATTCCATGCTGCAGTATAAAAGTGTGATCATTTTAATTCTAATTCTATATATCTCTATTTCTATTAGTTTTTCTTTACTGACACAACTAACACAAACTACTGACTCTTTGGACATTACAATACAACAGAACAGACTAGATATATATAATATTAAATTCAGTAAATTCATTTATACGTCCAGTTTTACAAGTACAGCCTTAAAAAGAGCCAGGGTCCTTCATCTCCACTGTCAAGTTCGGTGTGATCTTGATATTTGATAATACATGTGTCCGTGTGCGTTTGAGTCTGTGCAAATGCATACTGATATATACGTATGTGTGTGTGTCTGTGTGTATGTGTGTGTGTGTGTGTGTGTGTGTGTGTGTGTGTGTGTGTGTGTGTGGTGTGTGTGTGTGTGTGTGTGGTGTGTGTGTGTGTGTGTGTGTGTGTGTGTGTGTGTGTGTGTGTGTGTGTGTGTCCGCAGGCTGCCTTGAGGAGGCTGGCAGCGGGGTGCCCAGACAGCATCGAGGCAGCGGACCACCAGCAGCTGATCAAACCGCGGCTAGTCGACTCCTTCCTGCTGTGCTCCAACATGGAGGAGAGCTTTGTATGACGGCCTCTGCACAACACACACACACACACACACACACACACACACACACACACACACACACACACACACACACACACACACACACACACACACACACACACACACACACACACACACACACACACACACACACACACACACACACACAAAGCCGTATATACACTCAGTGGAGAAATTAGCTCATGGACAAGATGGTGTGCGTGTGCTGTTTTCACCACACAGACATGACGACAAATGAGCAGTTTGGTTTCAATAGAGAACATTGCATCTATTTCCTGACTGGAGCTTTTGGTTGGTCACTTCCTGGGTCCTTTTCTTCATACTGGACATGGAGGATATATAGGAATGGATTGAAGCTGCGTCGTGTCACTTTAGATGGATGCAGAAGACATCTTTACGGAAATGGACAATCATGTCTGGCCTATAGTAGTGCAACTCAGCGATCACGTTAAATGCAATGAATGTGTACGGTGTTGAAGATTAAAAAAAAAAGTATTTCTTTATTTTATTCCATTGTCAATTTCATATCAGTGATTTTACCAGTAAATGTTTTGTACGAGTGGAGTGGGCGCTCCTTTCTGGAAATGAAAGTATAAACTGATATGGAATGAAACACTCGATATGCTGCAAATGTGCAATTGTATCAACAGCATCTATGTCTGTCTGAAAACAGAGAACATTCACACACATGGACAAATCAGTAAAACATCTCTCTCACAGATGATCTGAAGCATTTAGCATTGGAGTAAGGCTAGGTAATATATAGCACAATTCAGACAAGTGTTTTAAAGGGGCATAACATACATCAAGATTAGACATTAGAAATTGCATTGAAGAGATTATAAAACAAATAAAGGCAGACAAATTTCCAAAGCGAAAAAAAGAAAGAAATGACAGCTTAAATTACAACAGAAAGGTCAACAAACAAATCAGGTTTGATTTAAAATAGCTGAGAATTGCAGCAAACCTTGAGTGTTCTTGGAGTTTTTTTTTCCAGATATGCGGTGCATAAAAACTAAAAGCTGCTTCTCCTTGTTTAGTCCTAACTCTGGGGACTGTAAGTAGACCTGTCACAGACGACCTAAGGGCTCTGGACGGTTCATAACGTATCTGCAGATCAGAAATGTATTTGGCCTTAAACCATTTAGTGCTTTATTAACCAACATCAATATCTTGAAATCAATTATTTGAGTGACAGGAAGCCAGTGTAAAGACCTCAGAACTGGGGTGATGTGATTCATTTTTTTGGTCCTAGTACCGCAATGTTTGTGTATTTGATTAATTGTTGCCTTTTGTATTGTTTTCAACCAGCAGCCACATTACACGATAAGCATTTACAGCTAAATTATTACAGTAAGATAAACTATTACATGTATTGTCATCTTGTGTCATCTGGGCACTTTAATTGACAGGATACTATGTACGAGTATTTAAATGTTGTGATTGAGGCATATGGCAACTCGGTCTGTTTTTCCTGGTGTACACTAAATTGTTTGTTATAGTGTTTTTTATGTCATGTTTATTTTGCCTTCAAAATCTTAAATACCATATTTGCCACTGGAAAAGGAATCAACTAAAATGAGCTTGAATTTGAATACAGAAATGCTTTTTTATTTAAAGGAGAATTACCATTATTGTATGCTATGCATGGAATAAAGGCAATCATCTGTCTAATGCTCACTGTGGTTCATTATTGTTACTGTGATATATATATTGGAACATTGGGAACCTACATGAACACACCATTAAAGGTGCTCCGAGGAACTTTCAATTTTTTTTGTTAATTTTTGCACCCCCTTTGGACAAAAGCGGTAGTCTTTTTATTATCCCAGCTGTTGTTCCTGGGTGAGCGTTCCATGTAAAAGGCATAAATTGAGTGTATGAGTGTGTGTATGAATGGGTGAATGTGGTAAGATATGTAAAGCGCTTTGGGGCTGAGAAAATCGGCTAGAAGGCGCTATATAAGTCAAGTCCATTTACCATTTACCATAAAGAAAAACTATATCAAAATAGCATTCCTTGCACTGATGATCATGTTTGCCGTTATATGTAATTTATGATCATCAGAGGAAAAATGAGACTGTTTCAGAAATATTTAAAAGTTCCTCCGAGCACCTTTTAAGATCTAGTCAAGTCAAAGTTTACTCAAATAGCACATTTTGAAAAACAACATCAGTTGACCAAAGAGCTGTACAACACAACATTAAATAACACATATGATGACAACATTTGGAGCCTCTTTGTATAGAGAGAGCATATGTACTGTGTGTATCAAGGTGAATTCTGTATGAGTGCAGACAGGGGCCATGCAGCTAAAGTTCCAGCTATCTTAGAGGACCAAACTCACTCACACAGTCTGTCTCGTTTGCTAATGCAGTCACAGGGATGAAAGAAAGGCCTTTGAATGAGCCTTACAGAGAGAGAAACATGCTAAGAGACTATGAGCAGGTGGGCCCAAAGGTGTACCTGTTGGTGGTCCTATGTGTGAACCACCATATCCTCTCATGAAAACCGGAGGGACATTTGCTATCTAAGGCTCCCAACTTTCCAAAAAAACTATGGGGTCTCCGTGGGTTGGAGAATGTAGCTGTCTGCATTACAAAAAATACTATTTTATTTGAATTTTTTAAAACATTGAGAGTTCATTAATTCAGTTGTTTTCGCAATGGCTTAGATAACAGTTAACAAATAAACAAGTCCTGCAACTTTTTTTTCCCAGTGATTGGGACACGATGCATCAAGTGATTACAAAGAGATCCATGTGAGGGCTTGTCTGCAGAACTTGTCCTTTGTATTGTATCATCTCTTTGATAAAGAAACATTTCTCAGGTTTTTTTTTATCTTCTTTCTCTTCCCCCAAAAGCCTTCCCCTCCTTGGAGAGACAATTGAGGGTCTTCTCGCCCGTCTCTGTAGCTTCTTTTTCACCTAAGGGCACTTCAGACTCAGCCTGGACTTGTTACACTGCAACCCAGCGTCGAGACAATTGAGCTGCTTTGTGTGTGTGTGTGTGTGTGTGTGTGTGTGTGTGTGTGTGTGTGTGTGTGTGTGTGTGTGTGTGTGTGTGTGTGTGTGTGTGTGTGTGTGTGTGTGTGTGCGTGCGTGTGTGTGTGCGTGTGTTGTCCAGCATACACGTGGGACTGTCTTCAGAGGCCTTTGTGATAGAATATGCTCCTGCCTCGCTTTTGTCCAGAGTCGATGAAATATGTATCGAAGACGCAGAGGAGAACTAAACAGACGGCCTTAGAAATAACACAGGTTCCTTTGATATTGTTTTGGCTCTGACCATCACCATCATACCAAGTTATTGTAGCTCTGAGTTTTTTATCCAGTCTTTCACGATGTTAAACTTTTGAACTTTGAACTTTTATCCCTCTCCCTTTTGTCTGTGTGTATGTTAATTAATTCATTATTGTTTTAATTAATCGTCAATTTGATGAAAGCTCAGGCGTGGTGTTTAAATAGTGAAAAAAAACAACAACCAATCAATGAATTGAATCTAATCTTTCACAAAAAATAAAGAAAGTACCTCGCCAACAGGTATCAGAATATATGCACTATCACTTTTAATATGGGACCTTCACATAAGATGTAAAACTCAGCACTCTTTAATGAAAGGAAAAGTTTCACTACAGAGTAATCCACACTGTCGCAAACTATAAATCACAGAGATTTGTGTGTAAGAAAAGGATCTGAGGACATGTAGTCTAATGCAAGAAGACACTTCTCTCTGTCTCTCCGGACACACTTTAATATTTTATGTGTCACGTCGTCTTTTGCTTTTTTGCACCATATTTTTTGGGAAAAAAGTTTTTCTCTGTGTGTGTGTGAGTTGTTATTTCAGAAGGGGCGAATGTGATGTAAATTAAACCCCTGCCTTTGAACAAATGCTTTCAGAAGTTGATACATTAGAATGTACTTTTGAAAAATCTCACAAATTAGTGTGAAATAAATTTGGCAAAAACATTAAAGTGAGAGTCATTTGGCCAAGAGAGTAAAATAAGTGATGTAAGTCTTTACATATGTTTTAAGATGCACCAAAATAATTGTGGAACAGTTTGTGAGAGCAACATGCCTCAAGTCTTTCTACAACATCAAGTGATGAGGTGAAGATGAATGATGCATTTTCTATAGTCTTCTTCATCATCTCCAACAGATGCATTTCCGGCAGACAAACACTATATAAGTATAAAAACGTTAAGTGCCCTTAAGTTGGTCCATTCTGTGCTGCTGTAGAAACATGGCGGTGCATCTCTCACGCACACACACACGCACACACATAACACAACTCAAGCACGCACACCACGACGCAGCGCACGCAGCAGAAACACTGCACACACACAACACACACCACACACACACACACACACACACACACACCACACACCACACACACCACCACACACACACACACACACACACACACACACACACACACACACACACACACACACACACACAGACCTCAGCGTATGAAGACTAATTATGACTTAAGTGCCATCCCCTATTGGACAGCCAATTAAGAGAGGAACATTTTTGTTTACAGATCTCTTTGGTCCAGTGTCCAGCTGGCTCATTTTAGACCATTTTTAATTGCTGAAATACAACCACAACATCGAGCGTATATTAATATCAGCACTTTGCACTCCCAACTTTTGCCCATACCCAATGGAGGGTAAAAAACCTAATGCCAAAAATATTCAGGATTTTGTGTACAGCGGTCTAAAAAAAATATGTTTTGAATTCCACCCCCTGTGAGATGTTTGAATTATTTAAAATGTCTCATGAAATAATAAATTAAAACTGTTATCAAATGTTGTAATTGTCTGAAGACACTGGTCACCATGTCTGTGAGTGAGCCTCATATGAACGTATAGAGCAGCATACATAAAGTACAATAGAAATAGAAGTGTTCAAGGAATTTGGCTCCAAGACAGTTTGAGGGTCTACCTAAAGCTGATTCACTGATTGAACGGAGTTTATGACACATCAGTGGAGTGCAGTTGCATACTGATAGTAATGCTATGGAGCGGATTGTCTATGAGTGAGTCCACACCGGTCAGAAATGACACATCGATGCCAGCATGCCAACCATTTCAGACTATTCCATTGACTTTTTGAGATTTTTTTTTTACTAGTCCACTGAACCACAGGTGGCGCCAATGCACCAAAAGATTCATACATATAAGGAAATGACAGGGAAGAAGAAAGAAGAAAACTGACATGGAGGAAAACCAAAACAATGCTGGATTTCTGCAAATGTTGGGATGGGATGATGCACACAATGCGTTTTGGTGAGTGACAATGGAAACCTATAGTAGACCCTTTCAAGGAGTTTAAAGGTATACTATGCAGTTTTTATGCAGTTGTTGTTTACATTTGCAGAGCCTGCAGTAAGTTAACACATAACACATATTCTCTCTACATGTAATTCTTAGTATTGAAACATTCAATCATCATGAATCAAAACTATTCCCACAAAATTATTTTGAGGCACCTGGAACCAAACGTAAGACTAGAATATGTTTGTAAACCAAACTGTGGGCCCTGCTGCTGTAAACACTGAAACACTGCTGACAAGATGTTTGAGCTAAATCGACCACTAAAGCAAGTCAGGCACAACCTTGTAGTGCACAGTAAAATTAACTTTCACAGACCTTCAAGGTAAAACAAAACAGTTTTTTTTTCTTTGGTGTTGGACAGAATTCCCGGTGGACTGCCTTGAATCAGTTCCATTGTTGTCTGAATGCACCTTCATTTGTTGGTGCAGGGGGGGGGGGAGGGATTTCAGCTCTGTGGGTCAGAATCCACTCTCAAATAACAACTCCTTTTGTCCCAAGACAGAGCGGCCTTGATCAAATAAATGTTTGGCATATTCACGGCAGCAAGTCATTTTAATTTTTTTTTACGTCGTTAAGAAATTAAAAAGATAAACAGTGGTGATTAATTTTTCAGAGACAGAAAATGAAACATTTTGAATCATCTTTCTATCACTAAATGAACTGTGGAGCGTGGCGGCGTATACAACTATAGTAGGACGGAGAGCAGCGTGCCTGTGGAACATGGAATGAATTAATGAAATGTGGTGATTAAAATTTGAACAGCTACAGTCGTGTTAGTTTCAAAGGGTGTTTTTATAAAGTCTGTATTTTTGCATTTTTGTGTATGTCTGTCTGTGTGTTGTGTGTGTGTGTGTGTGTGTGTGTGTGTTAGACAGAGAGAGAGAGAGCGAGAGAGAGAGAGAGAGATATACCACTGCTCTTTTTTAGTGTGTGTTTTGTGTGTGTGTGTGTTTGTTTGTGTGTGTGTGTGTGTGTGTGTGTGTGTGTGTGTTAGAAAGGGGCTGGGCTTATTCCTGCAGAGAAAAAACTGCCTTTAACATCTTGTGTATATACATGTATTAACGCTAGTGTTTGTAACTCTAAACCTTTGAAGACCCTCACGACTAAAGCATTAATTTATGAAAATGATTCCCCCTTCCTGTTGCTGTTTCATGGGTTAATTTGATGTGACAGGGGACTTAAATGACATTGTGTAAACAGTTCTCGTTGGAGTTAATAGAGCTAGTATAAAGTCTGTGGATTATCCAATGCTATACAGGGCAGAGTGTATTTTGATTGAAATGGCCCTTTAAATGTATATTTTTTCACTAATTTAGTTAGTTGTTCCAAAGCCTATTATCTTTGCTGACGCAGTAGTTCATGCATTTATCTTAGCCTCCCATCAGGCCTCTACAGAGCAGCCTTACTTAACCACTGTTCATTACAGCTGTTAACACACTCATCTGTTGTACTGCAAAACATGCACACATCTATGGCCCACCGCACGTGCGCGCACACACACACACACACACAACACACACACACACACACACACACACACACACACACACACACACACACGACACCAACACACACACACACAAACACACACACACACACACACACACACTTTCCCTCTACTTGTCTCAGAGACACCCCGCCCCCCCCAATAGCCACCCAGCACGCCTTCTCCATTTAGGTCCTCCAGTCGTCCACCCACATACACACACACACCCCACCACACACACACACACACACACACACACACACACACACACACACACACACAACACACACACACACACACACACACACACACACACACACACACACACACACACACACACACACACACAACACGCCGTCCTCTCTCGCTCTCCTTCGAGCGTCTCTGAGGATTTGTGGAGAGATTGTTTCTCCTTGCAGACGAACGGGCTGCAGAATTGTGTTTGTTTTCACTGTGGCGCTGCCTGTAACTGCAGACAGTAGCAAACCGCCGGCCCTGTGTGTGTGTGTGTGTGTGTGTGTTGTGTGTGTGTGTGTGTGTGTGTGTGTGTGTGTGTGTGTGTGTGTGTGTGTGTGTGTGTGTGTGTGTGTGTGTGTGTGTGTGTGTGTGTGTGTGTGTGTGTGTGTGTGTGTGTGTGTGTGTGTGTGTGTGTGTGTGTGTGTGTGTGTGTGTGTGTGCGTGTGTGTGTGTGTGTGTGCGTGTGCGTGTGCGTGAGTGTGAGTGTGTGTAAACTGTCTGTGTCCACAGTTGACTGAGTGTATCATGTAACCAGAGTATCGGTGGTGTTCAGGTTTTATATGTCAAGCCCCCGTGTGTTTAACATTGTTTTTTTCAGATTGGCAGGAACAGTTTTTGGTCTCCGGTGTATTTATATTTTGACTGAAGGATTTGTAATGTGTTTCTTCACCCATAACTGATATCAGGAAATGCCAGTTGCTTAAAATGCCCATACACTATGTTGTATGAGTGTTATATTGGCTTTTTACCTCATCTACTCAAGTAGTTACTTCTTTTACTTATATTTTAAATACTTTTTAAAGTAATTTAATTTCATGCAACTTATTATTGTCTCAAAGTGTCACTCACAGAATGGTTAAACAATATATTTAGTATTTACTTGATACTTATAAAACAAATAAAATTGCACTGACTGATTAATTACTGCCACTAATCGAGGATCAGAAAAGTTACAGATTGTGACACAATGAAGACCCCTGTGTCTTTAAGTGACACTCTTGGTTAAAAATTACAGTTTTTTTACGATTGCTAAACCACAGTGGGCTCAACTGGAACAACAAGTGCAAAACTCTAACAACAGTATGCAGAGCAGCGGTTCATTCGGACCAAACTCTAGCTCGTTTTTCATTGCTTAAACACAATTTTCAAAACTCTACACACCTATCTCATGGCTTAACCACAGCCTGCACAACAATGTGGATTTCCAGCACTTTTTTCAAATGCTAACACACTGCTGCCACAACTGTAATCCACACATTCAAAACAGAATGAATGCCTTTCAAACACTGCGGATTGCAATTTCAACTGAAACACTAAGATGTCTTGTTTTAGACTTGTTAGTGAACATATATACAGTATAGGGAAAGCTCAAAAATGTATTTTTTTGGAAATGGACCAAGGAAGACAGGTTGTTGGAGGTAGAAGAGTGGCAGTGAGAGTGTGGATGTGTGGAGAAGACCTAGAAGACATAGAGCTGTAATGTCTGATGAAATACAGTAAGGGCAACACTGATAGACCCTGTTGTGAATCATGGTCTCGCATAGAGAGAGGCAGGGTTGAGAGTGCAACCCAATCTGCAAAAATCTAAAGTTGCATCTGTAATACGAATTTTCCAGCAAACAAACAGCTTAGAGTTGCATCCTTACAGTAAATGACAACATTACAGGAATTGATTTCTGTATTACAATTATAGAATATTTACACAGATAAATACTACATTTGGAAATGTTTTCAATAAAATATACCAAATGTGTATCTATTGAAGCAAACTTCTGATTTTCATTTATTTTAGTTTTCCTAAAAAAACTGGTATGTTATAGAATAAACAATTTCATTTGAAATTATTTCACCCTTTCATCAAAGAAAATATTATGTAATTTGTGTGAAATAACTCAAATTATTCAAACTGTAAAGATTAAAAGTTTGTAATTTGTGTATTGGGGTTTGAGGCTAGTGTTTGTACTCTGAGTATGTTCTGAGTGACAGTGTTTGAGGCTGGTTCATAGTGTTTGCTGCACTTAGCCTGTTTTGCAGGTGAAGTGAACTCCAGTGACTGTTGGTAGTGCAGACTGTAGTTAGAGTTTTGCACATTGAGCTACAGTAGTTTGCCCTCTTGGAAGTGGATATTGGAGCGTGGTGTGTGTGTGTGGGTGTGTGTGTGGGTGTGTGTGTGTGTGTGTGTGTGGTGTGTGTTTTCAGGGGTGGGTTGCAAGGACTTTGACACCAGAGACTGGGCTACACATTCTGAGTTGTATCACCTCGGATAAGGTGAGGGAGCGATTGTGACATTTTTTAAATGTTAAATATAATATAAATAATATAAACACTTTTGACTCTTATACATATTCAACTGAGACCAGCATCCTTCACTTAACCAAACTCAAACTCAAACATATTTTTAATCATACTTTATTTTCTACAC
Source organism: Ammodytes dubius (assembly GCA_026122265.1). Taxonomy (NCBI): domain Eukaryota; kingdom Metazoa; phylum Chordata; class Actinopteri; order Uranoscopiformes; family Ammodytidae; genus Ammodytes; species Ammodytes dubius. Next base: position 5,354,159 of record CM047513.1, on the reverse strand, counting down.
AAGCTAGGGTTTCATTGTAAGGTGAGATACTTACAGGAAAACACATGTTGATACCACACAACTTCATTAAAACATTTAATTCCCTGATACATTATATTTCTTGATAATTACAAATAATATATAAAGATTGTTTTTTTTAGATAGGGTCTTAGGAATGTAAAGAAAATGAAGAGCAAAGGAGACAAATGTGCAAATGTTTTTTTTCTTTTTTGCTGTGCAGTCGTTTTTAGAACGTTTTGCTGAAACATAAATTGAAAAGAAAAGAAAATCATGTCTTCAATGTTCAGTTAACATTTAGAGTTCAGTCATTTGTTTGAATAAATGGCTGCGTTAGTGACACAGAGTCAGACATTAGATGACATTTGAGTTCCTCACCTGTGTGGCTATGCATATCAAAAATCATATTATTCAAGTGAAATTGTCTTCTTTCCAAAAAAACGCTTCCTTAAAATTTCCATTTGTCATTTGTCTCCTCTCAAGTGTTAAAAAAAACACATTTTCATCTAGTGGTCAACATCTTATATTGGGTCCATTTAACTTTGAGTCCTTCATGCATTACTATTCTTTTTTTCTTTTTTCTTTGCCCTTCTGTCTTGCTCTGTAAAAACCAATACATGGCGACTTGACTCCTCAGTTAAAGAGACTCTTCTGTTCTTGACCGAAGCTGCTCAGTTGACAGTTGCAGCCTCCTCCGCTGCACTGCTGTATGAACTAACATGACAGTGCCGTTACCATGCCCATGTAAATAGCTCTCTGACAAGCAGACAGGGGGTTACAGGGGGTTAGTGTGTGTGTGTGTTTTGTGTGTGTGTTTGCGTGTGTGTGTGTGTGTGTGTGTGTGTGTGTGTGTGTGTTGTGTGTGTGTGTGTGTGTTGTGTGTGTGTGTGTGTGATGGAGGTCACAGTATAAAGGGGGCAGACTGTTTGTCAAACTCCTCCACCTCCACGTACTCTGACAGGGGAAATTACAACAGCCCCTGAACTGGCCTTCTCTATTATAGACACTTGTAGACAGAATAAATAGTCTTTCATGAAGAGGGGTGATTCTGTGTGTGTGTGTGGTGTGTGTGTGTGTGTGTGTGTGTGTGTGTGTGTGTGTGTGTGTTGTTCAGTGTGTGTGTGTGTGTGTGTGTGTGTGTGTGTGTGTGTGTGTGTGTGTTACCCAAACGACCAATGGTTATTCACAAATCTCCAGTCCTTGTATATGTTTAACACACAATCTCAGCCTGACTGTACTGATTCCTTGACATATTCACCACTTTCTTCAGGTACTGTACGTACCAACTTTTTTTCAAAGATTAACAGGATAAAGATTAAACAGTATCAGTAGCAGCTCTCGTAACCAACACAGGTAAGGACTCATGGATATGAACTCGACAGGGCACTTGACAGATTTGTTTCAAATACAGTATAGCACACACGCCCCAACACACACACACGCACACACACACACACACACACACACCACACACACACACACACACACACACACACACACCCTTCCATCAAAAGAGACCCAACAGCAGCATTGAAGGCTAGATCTGTGTGATTTTCCCACTAGATGAAAGTGAATATGTAATTAACGTGCTATAATTGCTGGCAGTCTCTCTCTTTATATTTCAAGATGAAATGATGCGCTCTCCCTTCCCAAGCCAAGGTCAGCGGCCTCACGCCTATGCAGTGCATATTTAATGGAGAAAGACACAGAGCACATGAACACGTGACTCGGTAGGGGGCTATAGTTGAGCTTTATACTGTTTTCATCCACAGCTGATGTTGCTCATTTTGGCTTGTGAAAAAAATAAATTAGGCAGTCGAAATAAATCACCACATAGCGGCTTTCTTTGTGTTGCATTATTTATCATTTCCATATTATTATGTTTTTTTAAGTTTGGCAGGGTCTCTCCAGTCCAGAGAATGATTGTTTACTTCCTCTTACTTCAAACATGATTCAGTAGCCAGAAACCACAACCAGAACACACTCTACTTAACATAAAAGTAAAAATGGGGGCTGCTACCTCTTCCACATGTGCTGCTGACGTGGGTTTAGTGGCTCATTCTTCATTGCTCCATCGTTTTCTAGCGTCACCGCCATGCTCTATAAACGCTGTCCCAACCACCACCGCAGCAGCGCAACAAAAAAAAAAGAGAAAAGAAAACGGCATCACAAGCAAAAAAGCTCTCCGTCGGACATCAAAGGTATATATTGGGTATACGGTATATAGCCTGGCTTTAACGAGTGAGTGGGTGTGTGTGTGTGTGTGTGTGTGTGTGTGTGTGTGTGTGTGTGTGTGTGTGTGTGTGTGTGTGTGGTGTGTGTGTGTGTTGTGTGTGTGTGTTGTGTGTGTGTGTGTGTGTGTGTGTGTGTGTGTGTGTGTGTGTTGTGTGCGTGTGCCCCTCTTAAGAATCCCTCTCGCTGCAGGCTGAGACAAGACAGCATTGTGTTGGAAAACGGTGAAACGGCCTCTTAAAGTAGTGTGTGGTGAGAGATGGAGCTGGTTAAAGGCGTCCCCGTGCCAATGATATCAGATTAAGCACAAGGCTTTCAGGGCCCCGTCCGGTTTGCTGCTGCTGGCTGTACATGCATGACCTCATCACGCTGTGGCTCGGGCGGGTTTGGCAGCCAGGGAGCGTGTATAAGCATGTGGCAGCAGATGACAGAGAAACACAGCAGAGAGACGTCTTCTAAGAAAGAGACCACGTTGGTGCATACACTGGCAAAAAGGTTGGAGCCTCTTAATGCTTTAGTTGATAGAATTAAGGAGACAAGAGAAATGCATTGGGGATGTGGGTCCTTAAGAGAATCAGTGACTAAAAGCTATCTCACTTATTTACTGCAATATGTGTAAAGTTTGCACAGGTCATCACTACTTTGGTAAAAAGTTCCAGGCAATCCAGAGTATAACTATAGTATGAATATCCCAACCTTTTCCTTGTAGGTCTATGGCAGAAGTGATGCAAATGACCGAGGCACAAAGTTACCTTCCAACTAAACACAATTGTAGGTAAACAGTGAAAGGCAAGCAAATAATAATCAACCAAATAACACCCAGTTTTTGGTGCCTCAAGCCTGAACTAAAAAAAAAAAGCTACAGCATTATGCAGTCCTTAACTTGCTCTTTAATCCACAAGCCTGCAGCACAACCCATAGCCGTTAAATGATGTGCGTACATTTAAATGCAAGCACAACACTCCTGCAGCTATTCAGAAGACCAGCCCTGCGTCATCTGACAGAAAAGATCCCATCCTCATCTTGATCTGTAAGCGCAAAACGGGAACAATTAATTACACACACACACACAAAGTATTTTCTTCTCTCTCCGTGTGTAGATCAACAATGTCTTAGCCCCCCTGGAGCGCTGAGACTTGAAATCTACATGTCACCCACTCCCATAATGAAGAGACAGCGGGTGTCATGTCTGGACTCTGCAATCTGCTACTGACATGAGAGTTAGAGTATTAAATGGACTAACTGCCGGCTTTAACCGTGGAAAGGAACACCGGTGTCTGAGCCCAATGATTACCCGCCCCCCCCTCCCTCTCCCTCCATCCCCCCCAAACAAAAATGACATTTGTCTGACAATAAAATTGGATACTAACCTGTCTGAGAGCAGTCTCTCTCCATTTGCCTAGAACAAACGTTGGCAAACAGTTTGACACACTTTTCCCCTTGAATGCGCGGAGAAGGCTGAAGCCATCCCTCTGGGCTCACGGTAATGGCCCCCTCATTGTTGGCCGCAAAGGATGTGGCGCTATTCATACCGGTGGATGATTGAAAAGAAAATTGAATCTCTTTTGATGTGATAAATGTGTCTATTACTGCATTTGCACACAAAATGTCGCTGGAAAATTATAGTGGGAAGGCAGAGGGGCTCAGAGGAGAAAATACATAGGGATGGCATATTGGCTAGCTTTGATTGGAGCTGGAATATAAATATACTGTACCGGTAGATGTAATGAGTCCAACGCTACCCTGATTTTCTTTTTTTTTTCTACAGGAACTTCACAAATGAAAGGCCTTGACAGCCCCTCAATTGTAAGACTATATAAAAAGGTTAAATGTTCGGCATAGCTCTCTCTCCTTTCTCTTCAAAGAGCGGTTTGATAAAGGACACACCAACAACTGTTTTGCCTCGTAATAAAAGGGAAATTTTCTCTTTTCAAAAACTTCTGAAAGACGGAGAGAATGTAGGAGGAGAAAGGAGCCACGTTACTTTGTGTTGCGTAAAGTGTTGTACTGTGAAGGACAAATGTGAAAATGTTAAGATGGTTGATGAAGTGGTCTGATGTATATACATGCATTCAAATGTTCTCTTGTGTGCTTATAGAATCACCCTTTCTTGGCCATCTGAATGGGAAATATAACATGCGTATATTTATATTATTATAATATTTTTCCCTTTATTTGCACTTTTTATTTTTTCACTTGGCAATGTGCACAATTTCTTCACACACGTACTGGTAATCATCTACATATTGAGGTTGCATTAGCATTATATCGGTGTACTAGTCTATTCATATGCATGTGAGGATTCTTGAGGGCTCCCAATTGAGTTTTCCATTATAGATTATAGAAAGATAATAACTTCTGTAGGCCCTTGTTTGTTGCTAAGTTATAAAGGACATTTAAAAGAAGGAATAATGCAAAATAGAAATAACTACAAATGTCATGATCTGCTCTTTATTTTGGAAGGGATTGAAGGCTCATAAATGCATGAATGGATGAGATGTTTGCTAGTGGTACTGATAAATATCTTAACATAAAACGGCACTGAAAAAAACAACTAACATACTCAAATAAGAGAAACAACCTTTCCTACTACATATACAGTCTCTCTTTTAGGTTTTAATGACTAGTAGTCCAATCATAATTTGTTGATTAAATACATGTACCCTTTCCTTGAACAGTGTTTAAGAGTATCACACAACAACTGACATTAAAATTTTTTTTTGTTGAATTTCACTCACACTTATTCAAATAGCAGGAGTTCTTGGCATTGGAAAATCAAGGTCATGCTCCGATGTAAAGAAGTGCCCCATAATAGTGCTGTAACAGACACATCCCACAGCACACCTATAGTCCTGTGCCAGCTTCATTGTACAGGGTCGGTAATGGAGTAGTAGTCTTTGGAAGATTTGAGATTGTTTTCTTTTATATGCAGTTGTTACAACACATGAGACATTTTTACATCTCCGTTTATAGTATTTCTAAGTGCCAGGATCAATTTTACACTAGAAGCTGTTTGTTGCTTATTCCAGGTATTAAAAAAAACCCAACTCATTAAGTTTGTTCTTACCCCTGTATACAGCTTTAAATTTGCATATCAAAGCATCACTGAGATTCATTTACACTTAATACAAAGATGTGATTCGCCCTTTGAAAATATCTTGCAAAAAATATGCGTTATTATATGCCAGTGACATATGTCGCTAAGGATGACATTGTCGGGGTGCTCTATGGTGTAGTAGTGGGTAGAACAAGTACCCTATGGGCTCAGTCCTTGTCACAGTGTTCGTGGGTTTCGAGTCCGACCGTGGACCTTTACTGCATGTCATCCCCCTCTCTCTCTCCCCATTTCCACTCTGTGCTCTCTCTCTCAACTGTCAATAATACAAAAAATAAATAACCAGACCTATCCAGACAATTTATATATAAATGATATAGCACTAATATTGAAATCTAGAGTATGTACAGGTATACACCGGTGTTGTTTTTACTAGTGTTAGGGTTCATGTAAAAACATGTCGCTGTTTGATGATGATATATCCAAGGATAGGCCAGCAGTTCCCAAATCGATTGTTGGCAACTGGAGCGGAGCAAGCAGGTAGTGTTCCCAATGTGTATTTACACATTGGGAACACTAAATATTTAGTTCGTATAGTAATATAATACTATAACTAATGAAAGTTACTACAAGTTGATGTACCTGTGTCCCTTTAATGTACTAGCACCCTAACCCCAAGTTAATCAAGAAATTAAGTCTTTCAAAATAATTCCCAAATACTGAAAAACGTTTATTTTGCCCACCTCCCATCTGTCTAAACTGTCCGTTCACCTGCAAACTCCACAAGGCTTGATAGTACAGCCATGGAAAAAAATTAAGAGACCAGTCTGCATTCTTCTTAAATCTTTATCTCAACATTACTTTATTGAAAATGCTCTTAATGACAATATTAATTTAATATCTTTCTTTATAGGATGATTTGAAAGGAAATGGGTATAACTATTTTTTCGATTTTTGGTGATCGCCTGATTCTTTTTACAGTCACCAACAGGTAAAAGTTAGTTTTCACTTGTTCAGTAGAATACTTCAACAGCGATCGGATGGATTGACATGACATGTTGTACAGACATTCATTATGGCAAGAGGATGAATAACATTAATTAACTTAATTGACCACAAAAGGTTTTGAGTGGAATGTCTTGACTGCCTTTAGATGGATAGCCATAAAGTTGGGTTTCAGACATTCAGAGTGTATCTTTGGTGTCTGACCAAATAGCTGAAAAATAAATAAAATCCCACTTACCCTCAGCTGTACTTTGTGTAGCAAATGTAAGGAAGCTAAGATGCTAAGCTAACACTGCTAAGAGGGTAATCGTAGTGCCTTCTCGTATGGTTTAAATCACTTTCTCTTTCACTCACTTTCTTTAGAACCTTGTTACACCCAAACGTTTTCATTTAAACATACGAAGCATATGTCTGCAGGTACAATCTACTGATCATTTGTGCGGATCCTTTACACTGAAATCTGCTAAGAGGTTCTTGTTCGCACGTTTCAAAGAAAGATAAAGGCACATGATTGTTTAACAGCCACAAATTATAAAATCTCCTCTCCTCTGCCACTCCTTTTCATATGTCCATATTTAGCTGATTACATATAGTTGTATATTGCTTACATTACTTCAGTGAAAGACCCGTAGTCTCTTGGCACTGTCAAGAGAAAAAACTTTGGCAACATTAACTCAGTTTTTCTTCCTCTTACATGCTGTCTTCAACACAACGCCACTTTGTTGATCCTTTCATAAATGATTAATTTTCAAGGCTAAAGAGACCCACATGTTAATGTCTGCCTTCTCCATATCAACAATCACAAGGGAACCGGGAGCCAGAGAGCAGTAAGTGTATACGTCTGAAAAGTTTCAGATACACTATACAGTATATTTGAATGCATGTCTATGGGGTTATTGTCCGTGTCATCTCTTTTTCCTACCAGCCCCTCCTCTTCAGCAGCACTTGAAGAGGTACATGTAGTAAACACTGACTCTATATACTTCTCTATTCTACCGCCCAGCCCGTACATTTTAAATCGAGACACTCATCTCTGCAATTTTCAATACACAACATCTTTGATGATGAGTCGCCCCCTTTGATGGCAAGTGCATTTCATTTGCGTCTAAAAGCTCGCAAAGTTATTCGGTTCAAGATGATCACCCCATTCGTGACTTCTTGGCAATTACTGTAATGATGCAAAATGGTAAACATTGGCCCGACATCTAAATAATTTAACAGACTTAAAAAAACACGCCGCTCCAATGTTTATGAAAATTCATTTTTGTGTTTACAGAGTTGATCATGTTGAAATGTTGCGTGGCATTGAGCGAGAGCATGAAGGGTCATGTTTGAATGGACTAATTGTTTGGATATTTAGACGGGTCCCTTCTCTACACTAAGTGATGCTGGGCCCAGACAATAGACTCCACCCGTTTTAGAGTCCTTGCTACTGCACACGTGCCAAACGTAATGCATCTGAAAAATATCAAGAAGATCCAAAGATCAATCTTATTGGCCCCATTTTGTACCATGTGCTTTTACTCTTTTAGCTTGAATGCGGTTCAATAAAGTAAATTGTAACTTAAATTCTGTGGGACTGGTTGCAGTGTTAGTTTTAAGTTATATCAGGGGCATCAAGTACCAGAGAGCTGGGCTACAAAACCAATTGCAAAGAGAGTTTTTAGTTAAGGTGAAAAATAATTGTTAACCTCAATTTGGACACAGGTGTCTTGTCTTTGTTTAGACAGAGCTGACTGACATCTGTCTGAATGGGTTACAGGCTTACAATGATGCAGAGTTAGTAAATTACAAGTCTTTTTGTTCTGTGTTGCAGTTCATTGAACAAATTTTTTTGGTTACGAAAAAGTAATTTAGAGATTTTCTCATTTTAAGTGCACTTTTAGTCTTTAATTATTAAAGTTGTATTTACCGGTTTAATACATGATACAATGAGTGAGCAAATTAATATAAATCAAAGTAAAAGATGGCCTGGTTTACTGAATCAAATACTTTTTTAAGTAGAGCTCTCAAATTAAAATTAAAATGTGTTTCTCCACTCATTGAATTCTATTAGACAGTACACTTGCTTGCTTGCCTAAGAGCTCTGACCAACCGTGGTTAATATGTAAACTGTGCAGTAGGAGTGATGAAGATGCACATAGGAACATTGGCCCCTGATAAGCAATTAAGCCGGGACTGCTGTTGCTGAGTCACTGGACACACACACACACACACACAACACAACACAACACACACACACACACACACACACACACACACACACACCACACACACACACACACACCATTGGGACAATCTCAGTGCCTTGCTACAACTGAAGGAACGAATGGTTTTGACAGAGGAGATCTTAGAGCTGTTCTTGAATCTTTTGCTCCATTATTTCATTTGAGCTATTTAATTTGTTTGTTATTTGGAGACTTTCATTCAGTTCCATACAGGCTGTCCAGAACTATTGATTTAATAAGTGGCCCTTGTTTGGTTAGTATTTTGATGGTGGAGGAGGGAGGAGAGAGAGAGAGAGAGAGAGAGAGAGAGAGAGAGAAGAGAGAGAGAGAGAGAGAGAGAGAGGGAAGAGAGAGAGAGAGAGAGAGAGGGGGGTCAGCTGGTTTTAAAACACAGTCTAACTTTGGCCTGGAAGTTTTTCTGAACAAGTTTTGAAGCTCACCTCCTTTCTGAAGGTTCTGCTTTGGTTGAAACATGGACAACAGACGTTCTGCTGGTGCCAAGAACCCACTTCCCCATGTGAACATCCACATCGATGACCAGGAACCTCGGAGGGGAATCCTGGAGCTACTCAGGGGGATCCGGCCTCACTGGAGGGCAAAGACATTCAGATGAAGGCAAGTCAAATCAAATCATTTATTTGTATAGCCCAATATCACAAATAGACATTTGCCTCAGTGGGCTTTACATTCCATACAGTACGACACCCTCTGCCCTTACACCCTCGGCTGAGAAAAAACTCCCAGTAAAAAATCCTTTATCGGGATTAAAAAACTTGAGAAACCTCAGGGAGAGTTGACAGAGTAAGGGATCCCTCTCCCAGGATGGACATGCTGCAATAGATGTCATAAGTAGAGAAAAAAAGTAGATTTTGTGTGGGTTTATTTACAGTATACCTGTGCGGCAATATAATTTCTCTGCTCTGGGCTCAACTTTCGTTGCTGGGCAGAATTAAAATTGTTGTTGTTCTCTCAACAGACAAATGAGTGGATCTTCCAAGGATGGACACAATCACAAACGTCTAAACTGTAACCAGTATAGTATGTATAGTGTTGAATTAGATAGGTACCGGTGTTGTTTTTTGTTAGGGTTCATGTAAAAACATGTCGCTGTTTGATGATGATATATCCAAGGATAGGCCAGCAGATCACAAATCAATTGTTGGCAACTGGAGCGGAGCAGGTATATTTACACATTGGGAACACTAAATATTTAGTTCGTATAGTATATAAATACTATAACTAAATGAAAGTTACTACAAGTTGATGTACCAGTGACCCTTTAATGTACTGCACCCAACCCTAAAAAAAATTAAGTCTTTCAAAATAATTCCTAAATACATTTTTTCTTGAGTATGAAATAATTTGTCTGCTGATGGGGCTTTTATTGAAAAGAGAAAAAGGAGAAAATGTTCAATTCAAAGTGATGCATATTCACATCTCTTTTTTTTTTGAGCAAATCACAGAAGTTAAAAACAGGTGACTGGAAGCCCCAGAATCAAATGATAAATGTCACAGTGACATCATCCTATGACAATGTCAAAGAAAAGTCAACAACAGTCTGTCAACATGAACTGTCAGATCAGCTGTTTCAGTAAAAAACTGTAACTTCTTGCAATGGCATTGGTTGACAAGGACTTATAGGGAAGGCGAGACATATAATCGCAAGCCTGTCCTTTTCGGCTTGTGTAGAAAAAATAGTTTTTGTCACCACCCGCATATTTTTTTAAATGGATAGTTGTGACGTTGTCTTCAGTGCAACCTGCTGATGTTGGAGTAACATAAAATAAAACATGTGGTACTAGACATTTGCCTATTGAATAAAACTCAAATCATACTCAGTAATGCCTATCTTGGGGAATGTTTACACAATAAAAGCATGGCATGAAATAGGTTGATTAGAAGCACCCATGGTGATAAAATGGAACAATGAAGTGTTGAATCTCATCTTCAACACATATGGCACCCTAACTATATACTGTAGGGAAGACAGTTATCAAGGAGAAGAAGAACTGACCCGAGGTAACTGAACAACAAAAGTGGACTTTTGTATTATTTTTTAACCCTGGGAGGAGCAGATGCGTATAGTTTTGTAAGAACATCTGTTGAGAACACGGTAATCCCATTCTGGTCCCATGTGCAAACACAAGGTCCAATCTTTCAGAGAAATAGGGTTTATGTTTGTTAGGTGACAGCACATTGGGTGGGTGACCTCTCAATCTACAGCGGGTCCAGCAATGTACACAAAGGACTAGATGTTTCACTTCAGTCCCAGCAGCACAGCTTTAATGATGTATTGTGTTCCAATGTTTGAAATATAGCAAGTGTATAGAAGAGAAGGACATATAGCGCTGGCTGTTACACATGTGCTTTGGATGGTTTTGTTTGAGTCTAAGTCAAATGACTCAGTTATTACTTTAATCCATTTTAATATTCTTATAGTTTTGCCTTCCTGTGACACCTCTTCATTTTTTTTTTAATTTATGAAGCTCAAGCTATCAACTTTAAGGTGATACAAGTTGAGGTAGTCGGAGTACGAATACAAACATAAAAAAGACCAGGCAATGTGCAAAATATATATTTAATTTTTTTTTACTGAAAGATAAAGTGTCAGAATGCTTCACATAAAATAAATATTTAAGATGTATTACCATGAGTTGAAACATACAAAAACAAAATCACGTGAGTATTTCTTATGGCTGGCTTATTTGAGCACTTGGATAAAAGTTGTTCAGGTTAATATGATGCATTCTACATTTGTTCAAAAATATGTGAGTAGTTCTTTCAAACTACAGCTAATAAATGATATTGAATAATAAAAAAATCAGAAGTCTCAAAGAACATGTAACAACAACATAAGCGAATCAGACAACAGGAATTTTATAACAATGTCAAAGCCAGTGGGAAGTATCCATATTTTCCTCAGTCCACTATATAAATAGTTGATCCCAGATGTCAAGGTGAGGCATGTTTGTTCACTCTCCGTCTAGATGGGAAAATGTGTTGTGTGCACAGGCCCATCGGTGCTCAGAGAATGCCTTGGGGGACTGTGGCAAAAAGTGAGAGACTTTGAGAAATAGTGGGCGGCCCGTCTATATGAAATTCATCGTTTTCATATCCAGTTGATGCAAAAGTTAAGTATTCACATTTAATTTGAAGGTAAAGGTCTATAAAACAATTTGGATTCGGGTGTCAAGAATTTTAATTTTTTTTTAAACCTGAATTAAGACCTTCAAAAATTCATTATTTCAATTGAGGACATTTTGGAAGATGGGCAATAAAATATTTGATCTGATTTCTTGACACTCAAACCTTCAATTAAGAAGTGAAAAGAAAACTTTCGCATCAACATGAGATGACTGAGGGTCCAGGCACCCCACTAAAACCGCTAAATGATAACACACACGTTGGTCGAGCCCTTTGCAGGCAAACAGTCGGTCACTGTGGTAGTGTGTTGTGTAACTTGTGTACATACACAGAGCTGTTTAAACGTCAACAGGTTCAGGCTGAACTCTCCACAGATGTCATATATATATTAACACATCTGTCATGAAGATACTGTTGCTTTGTATGTGCTGTGTTTCCTGACCTGTTTTTTCTGAATGACAGTTCAATCTTTCATTCATTTACTTCTGGTTGTTGTTGTGGTTTGTTGCTTCAGTTCAGAGGAAAGATCAAATAATGCAATGCTGTACATGCTTTAGTTAATCCTTTAGGTTCAATGAAATCACTCAAAATCATCATGTATGCCTACGTTAGTACTTTCGTTTAGTCCCTTTTACACTTGTACATTTACTTAATTAAAACATATTTAGTAGAAGTATTCTTATACTTCTGTTTTTCTGTTTTTGGGGCTATTTTTAAAGCTTAGTACTTCTTTCTTCACTGCTGGTCCTTCATATGTTACACATGGTGGAGCCAAATGACCATCTGTGATGATCTTTATGTATTTGATTAATGTGTTGCAATGCAAGGTACACACAAGTTTCTTTTCATAATACACAAATCAAAAAACGCTGGTAAATGATCTCTCTGTTTCGGTTATGTTTTCCCAAAACTGAAGGTCGGTGAAAAATGTGAGTTAAATGAGCCATAGCGCCAGTGAATTAGCAGCCTGTAAGGTGATATGGAACCAAAAAGTTAAAATCCACCAAACCTAGAAGAAACCATTTTTTTTTTTGCATCAGTAGTGTGCATTTATTTACTTTCTCCCCTGATGAGTGCAACCATGTTTAAAGGGAATGTGTCCCCAGATTGTTATGAATAAAGAGTAACTCAGTTTGAGGTTTAGGAAGGTTATCCATTAAACTTTGCACATGCCGGTATTTCGCTTACACAACACTTACATAATAAGCGTAACTATGGGACACTGACACACAACTAGAATGGTCAGAGTAATTTCCACATACGTATCTGCACACCACGAATGCTATCATAGAGGACATTCCTTGTTTTTTACAGGGGTTGTGTCACTGCTATCAGTGTTATCTGTAAAGTTGGACACAAACATGAATTTACAAGGTTTTTAGGAAATCCACATTGATTTAATAGTGTTATTGAGAGTGGGTTGAAGGTTTACTGTTGAAAAGCTGCTAAGTTTTTTTTTTGTTGAATTATTCTACCTGAGAAATCTTTTTTAATAATACATTATTTTATTTCCTTAGAATGAGCCTTTTATATCTACACAAGAGTGGGGCTTGCCACCATGGAGGCCGCCATTTTGCACTGCCATGATTCTACAGTAGCACAGAATGGACAAACTTAATGGCCAAATGCATTTTTAAAGTCGGTGTCCTGGGGAAATGCACTTGTTGGAAGACAAAGAAGAACTATAGAATAAATAACTGAATACATCTTAGCTTCATCACCTGATATTGTGGTAAGACTTGAGGCAGTGGTGGATGATGCCATCTTTAGTAACTAGCTTCTTGTCCACTGTAGCAAAGCATTGGGGTTACCCAGGGAGCGTTGCAGTCTAGAACTTTCACCACTAGATGCCACTAAATATTCAGATGTTACACACTGCACCTTTTAAAACTGAAGATATTTTTTTTCAACTTAATTTTTTTTTCTTTTTGTTAATTTCAGAAATTCACAGAGGGCATCACCAACCAGCTGATCGGCTGTTTCGTGGGCTCTCTGCAGGATGCGGGCTGTGTGTTGGTGCGTCTGTACGGCCGCATGACGGAGCTCTACGTGAACAGGGACCGCGAGGTGGAGATGTTCCAGGTGTTCCACGCTCACGGCTGTGGTCCTCAGATCTACTGCAGCTTCCAGAACGGAGTCTGCTACCAGTTTGTGAGAGGCAACGTACTGGAGGACCAGCTGCTCCGACAGCCCTCCATATACAGGTCACTCACACGGAAGATTTTTTTTTTTCTTTTGTGGATTTTTCTGCTGATCATGTACAGTATGGGTAGGTGTGGTTTTTGGTGAATTTCCTGGTTCACATTCCCTCGCCTCATAAAAAGCAAAAGAGATCATATGAAAGTGAAATTTTTTTTTAAACAAATTGTGTTCAAATTAAAGGACTCTTCTGAAATGGTATAAAACGAAGTCTTGCCACTAAGTTTGCCTTACGATGTTATTTTAAATATAAAAAATTAAACTGGCTATTAAAAGGTAAATTAAAACTATTTTGAACAGTTACACGTTATGCTGTTTAACATACTGATTTTAATGTAAAAGTCCTGCTGTGTATAGGAAAATCGCCCTCATCTAACTTCATCTTCAAAAATTCAATCCTACAAACAACAAAGTGTGGCATGCGAGATTGACACAGACTTGATGTGAGTTGTATTTAGTGTGAATGTGGCCATACGATGCCTTCAGTATCTTAGAAAAAAAAATAGACAAATCCTATTATTATATTCAGGTCCATTCAGTGGTCAAAACTGTATGAATTCAACAGGTTCAATCGAGAGCATTGAACTTTTGCTTTCTTAGAAAACTGCTGTGTTTGCTGGAGGGTGTGTGTCTTTCTGTGGGCGTGTGTGTGTGTGTGTGTGTGTCTGTGCGTGTGTGTGTCTGTTTTTGTGTGCGTGTGTGTACATAGGCACGTTGACCATTCCAATTGTGCTGATGCAGGTGTTTTTTTTTCTTTATTATTTCAGTTGAATCATGTTTCATGTTGAGAAATGTTGTTCGACCATGCCCCCCCCCCCCCCCCCCCCCCCCCTTTCATCCCTCATTCTCCCGATAACACAGCAGCATCATTATTCTCTATGGAGGACAGTGGGACACAACACAGCCAGACAAGGCCGGACAGCCAGGGCCACGATACCCATCAATCACCTGATACCCTCTGTAGGGAATAGCCCAAAAAACACTGTATGTCACTAGCTAAGATGCCTCAAGAACCAGCACTCTAGTGGTCAAAAGGTCACCGACGCAACAAGGCATTTGTGAAGAACTAGATAAGAGCGCTAAATGGAAAGGGAGTTGTGTTTCTACTCTGATAATGGTTGTTTGTGCAATAACAGCGTCAGGCAGACTGATCTGAGAACATGTTTTTCCTGTGCGTAGATTGATCGCAGCGGAGATGGGGAGAATCCACTCCATCCAGCCAGAATGTGCTCTGCCTGCTGAACCTCTCCTCTGGAATAAAATGTCTCAGTTTCTCACACTGGTGCAAGGCAGCAACAAAGACTACAGCAGCAGCCCAGCCCAGCAGCAGCAGCCGGGCATGAAAAGGTATCACAGTCCTCCTGATGAAATGATCTCAGAGTGTCTCTCTATTTATTTATTTATTTTATCTATTGTTTTATTTGAGGGACATTGCACACTAATAAACAGTCAGACTTGTGCAATATTTAAATATTTATTTATTTTATTATTTAACTTTTATTCACACTCGAGAGATCAATTGAGGGGTGACCCTAATGTGTAATGATGTCGAGTCAATCAAATGCAAAGCGAAAACAACAAATACAATGCAAATCAGTAGATACACAACAGGTTAATAAAGAGACAAAACAATTGACACATTTAGACAGCGATGTAGAATCGCTGCAATTAAAATGAAATGGGTGAAAGTACAATACAACATAATTAAAACAGGTATTTAAGATAATATGTCTACAGTTGTTAAAGGTATTTATTTTAATTTGTATAAAGAACATTATTTAAAATATGTGCAATATACTGGGAACCGAAGACATTGGAAATGTACAATATAAGGGCAGGACAGTGTGCAGACTAAGTAGAAATAGATACATGTAAAAACACTCCAGAAACGTCCAAAAACATTTTGCATGCTCAGTCATAAATATTCCATGTACAACATAGTTTAACTTTACTTCTGGTCTTTGTTTTTGCGAACAAAACAATTCCCCCTCATGTCATACTGACGTTCTCTTATTTCAAACAACATGTACCTTCTCTTAACATTCCATTGTATACTTTGTACATCAGTGATCATATTTTCAAATCTACAAGTTTGCTAAATTTTGACGTGCCTGTGAATTTATCACATCAGATATTTTGACAACAAGATTTTTGGTGTAACGTGCAAGTCTCTAAGGGGCAGTAAGGAAAATAGTGTCTATCTAATTCTACCACATGTATGTTGAAAGTTTAAATTTTGGGATAACGGGAAAAAATTTGCCCTACTATAACAACTATTGAGCACACCAGAGAGGCCCATTTATCAACCAGATGGGAGGTATAGAGTTGACCAGAATGGCTTTTTTATGGGAGCTTCTCCGGCGTTACTTTACTAGTGGCCTAACAGTTAAGCTCAGTTGACGACAGTTCATCCACGACGTAGTATTTTCCCATTGAAAGAAAGCTTTTTTCGCATCTTTTAACTCTGTGTTTTTAGCACTGTATCATGTATGAAGCCATCCAGGGAATATTTAAGATCCTTTTAGAAGTGTGTTGTTTTGAAAACGAGCCACCTGGAAACATTAAAAAGTCAGCTGAAGACAGCATTTTTCAACCGATTCATGGAGCTTTATTAGCAGGCTGATAAGATCCCTTTCAAGGTCTTTATTGTCATATGCACAAAAGTTACAGGCGCAGTCGCTGGCAATGAAATTCTAAGCCTCCCTTCTAACAATGTAACATAAAGAGAAAGATGTATAAAGACGAACACACAAGGCAGAAGAGAATCTTGTAGAGATTTTATTTTTTTAAATATATAAATGCTGCAAAAATGTAGGAATAAAGAATAATAAAATGTTGCCATTTCTTCCCACATAGATAAACGGTGTTTAACTAGAAAGCAGACGGATGTTTTTGACTTGCTTCACAGTCTGGCACTGTATCATTGGAAGCTGCATTATTATGTCCCATGCAAGAACGGAGTGCTTGACAAGCGTAGCAACAGTTACTAAGGAGGGGGCGGGGCTTGGTGAATTGTCAATCATCCCATCAGGTGTTGAAAGGCTCTGAATGATTACATACTATACTGTATTGGATTGACACCAGCTTCAAACCAATACGTTTTTTTGGCCAGTGTTGGGAGTGTAGCCTCGTTTGCTACATTCTTGCCGTCATCTCGTCTGATAGAAACCAGCTCCATTTTCCACATCTTTATCTTTTTAAGGCAGCAGCACTTCCACTGATGCCTTATTATCTGCTCACATGCACAAAAAAAATCACATTTCTCAAAACCCTGTCCTCGTAACTCCTCTTTTTCTTTGTCCTTTTAAAGTATAACCAATGTGCCAGTGATTGAACTGCGTTGTCACATTCACCCACTTCTAGAGACCTGCCAAGATGCGCTGTGATTGGTTTAGATTAAGGACGAGGCAGGTGGGAGGGGGCTCTGTGGCATTGACATTGTATTATCTCTTGACAAGGGGTCGCAGGGTGAGAGGAGGGGGGGGGTGGGTGATACCAGACCTTTTATAATAGGTCCATGTTGTTCCAGACATTACAAAGAAACAACTCAGTCACTCAGCTTCCTGCATTGCTTCTCCCTTATCGGTCAAACGTTCAACCTTGTTTATGTTTCTCAGCAGAAGGGGTCGGAAGTCCAAGCACAAACTGCTGGGCCGAAAAGTCTGTGAGATGCAACTGGATGTTTCTACTTTTTAAAGTTGTATCACGTGGGCAAGACGTTTGGCAACATACTGAGTCATCCATTAAGAGAAAGGGACTCTCGAGGGGAGAGAGACAGTCTTTTATGATAAGACGTTTTAGCTTCCTGGATTCGGAAAGAAACAGGAAAAAGTCCAAGAAAGATGTAAAAGAAAGTGGGATTTTTCTCAGGCTTCCCTCCGACAATGCAACATAAAAAGAAAAAATTATTAAGCAGAGGCCAGAGGAGAAATCTGATTGACAAAATTTGATTACCAATTAGTATTTGTAATTATTTTCTGCTGTGATCCGTACAAATTTGCCAAACTTAAGTGAGTTAATTTTTTAATTTTTTTTAATAGTTTGTTACAATGTGTATAATAGCCATTGGAGATAATAATGATTGTGTTTTCAGCAAATATGACTAATATCTATAATGCAAAAAAAACCTCAAAGTGCCTCAATCAAGCCTAATGAAATATCAATTTAGTCTAAATCTTTCAATTTGACTTTTTACATTTGTATCTCCAACCGTTAAAGGTGAAGTCAGGAATTCTGGAGAAAGCTTGTTGACCAAAATCTCTTTTTGTCAAAATCAGTGAATCCTCAGCTGATTTTAACAACACACTTTCTCCAGAGCTGACTGCACCTTTAACTGACCCTGAATGCATGATCAAGTATAGAATGTTGTTTCAAAACTCCTATAATTTGTACAATGTGTTGTTTTGGATAATAGTACATTGCTTGGTGAGCGTATAGACAAATCAAGGTATAAACACTATGATATACATCTCCAGGAAGCACACTGCACCACATTCGGAGGCCCAATAGATGGTGCTATACTGTGAGACATTTGTGTGACTGAGGGGCTTGACACATTCAAACACTGTTGCTCAAACACGGACATACAGACCAGATATCTGATACGGAAATATTAATAATTCAGATTCATATAATTATAAAGAGTGTTGGTAAACTACGATTAAGTGATGGAAGGGAAAACTGAAACAGAATTGATGAGATTGGAGAAAATTAATTTTAATATTTTTAATTGATTGTTAAAACTCAGGTCGTGTGTGAGTCTACTTGCATCTTCACTGGTATCTTAAGCCTACACACACACACACACACACACACACACACACACACACACACACACACACACACACACACACACACACCACACACACACACACACACACACACACACACACACACACACACACACACACACACAGAAAGAAACAAGATTTTTTTTTTTTAAAGCAGAAGGGGTTTCAATTCAAACAGGCATCATCAGAGAAACTTTTGTTCTTAAGAATGTGTTGGAGTGCTGCTGGTATGAATGTGATCTTCAGAGGAAATGGTGAAAGAAAGAGAGAAAGAAAGAAAGAAAGAAAGGAAGAAAGAAAGAAAGGCAGGGAAAGGGAGAGCAGGAAGAGGCTGCACCTGCAGAGGAGGTCTTCGGCTCCAAAGACGCCCGCTGTGCAGAGAGACAGACAGATACAGCGAGAGAGAGAGAGAGAGAGAGAGAGGGATATGGAGAGAGAGAGAGAGAGATGAAGAGAGAAATACAGAGAGAGAGAGAGCAGCTGCATGGTTCGGAGAGAGGCAAGGCGATGTACAAGTCAGAGATGCCATAGAAAAGAAATGGGAAGCAATCGGGAGTGCAAAGTCTTTTTTTAACCCAAAGGACCCCCTGCTATGTCTCCCGTTAGCGCTCCTATGAATCCAATAGAACGGGAAAAAAAAATCTTCAGTGCTCGGCTGGCGTTTCATAATCATATGTAAATAAGTCACATAGATAATGAAGAGCCAGAGGAGGAAATTCTACTAATTACCTCTCACAAGCACACATATACACACACACACACACACACACATATGCTCACACACACACACACACACACACACACACACACACACAACACACACACACACACTTGACAAGGAGCAGGAGGCGAGTGCACTTGACGTTTTCTGTTTCTGGTGAAAAGAGAGAGGAAAAGATCTGATGGCAAGACGTCAGGTTTCCATTTAAAAGTTAATGGAAGTCTTTCAGTTCAGCGTTTGACTCGGAGTAATCCTGGGTCTCTGTGATGAAGTCAGTTTGTTTGTTAAGGTTAAAGGATATGGATGTGTTGAAAAGGAATCAGTGTGATTCAGTGTGTTGGTTCATATTTGAAAAGAGATGGATAAATTATGCCTACGAGAGGAGGTTGATATAAAACAAGACAAAGATTGTCTATAGGCAAGCAGAGTGAAAATCAAGTATTTTCACCATTACATTTGCCAAATAAAATCACAAGTAATTTTTGTATGTCACTTTGATCCAAACTCCGGCACAAAACAGCTATCCTAAAAAAGAACTACATCTATATCTATATATCTATCTAAATATTTGCATACTGGCTTGCATACTGTGTAGTTTAAATCTCACCATACTTTTAAGTCAATCAATCTTTTCTTCATCTGCTTTTTTCCTCTGCTAGGAAAGCACGGGTGAATGTATCAGAGAAATACCACATAGAAAAAATGACTTGTGTTGATGAGCAGGAGTTGTATAAGGCAGCAAGCAAGAGCCCCTTCAGTGGCACGTCCATAAACAAGGCTGCTTTTATTGTGCGTTCCTAAACAGGGGCCTCACTAAATTATGTCTTCCAAGTGTGTATATAATACCGGAGCATCTGTTTGTTCCCCCTTTGAATAAATAGGTAGTGTTTAACTGACACTGTTTGAATTACCCTCTTATCGTGTGGCCTCACAAACTGAAAGGAGAAACATGGAAATTAATTAGGAGACGGTTTATGCTTGCACAGCATTTTTTCCAGGTGCATTTTTTTTTTTGCAACTGACGTCCAAGGACATGAGTGGCTTTTCCTTTGATGGATGGAGTAATCAACAGAGTGAAAAAACAACAAGGCGTGTAACCTCTCAATGAAGCTGGCCCCAAATACTGCTTCAGTTTACAAACATGTTGCTCCGCGGAAGAAAAGTGTGGAGTGCATCGTGACAAAGTTGTTGCGTCCATATCTGCATTCTTTCAGCAAATTCACTTCCCCCCCAGTGCCATAAAAGCTCTGTTTTTTCTTCATTTATAGAAGTTAAGTTTAGATGTTTTCCTTAGCTGCTGTATATACACACTTTCTTTATATAATAGGGGAGAACGGGGTAATTTGTCACATGGGTTGGATGTCACATTCGTTATATCTCGCCACCAGAGCGCGCTAGCTCTGAAATGTTGATATAAAAAAGGTCCAGAATTGGGATCAGAGGTCACATACATAGACTTCCTTGGAGGAAGACAGCTGCATTTCAGGTGAGAGGATGTTTTGTGTTTTTCATGTCAAATTCAAAATATTTTGCTTCTCAGTATTTTTCTTCTAGGCTTTTACACAATGGGTTTATAACAAAACACTTGTTACCCTCAGAAAGTGTGAAGGGTAAGCTATAGTTTAGATTGTTGTTAGCAAGCTAATTAGTTGTCAGATGGTTGTTGGCCTTGATGCTAGCAAGAAATTCAGGTTGGGGTTGGTCGTCAAATTTTTTGGGGGGTTGGTTGTCACATGTTATCTCAAGGCTGCAGCCAGAAAAGGAACCCAATAACGAAAGAAATTGTCAAGCTGTATCCTCACTGACACCCCAGAGAAGGAAAGAATAGAGCAGGAAAAGGCAGCTAGCAAGCAAAAGAAAAAAGGGCTACAAAATCAAAACAACCCAGTGCATCCCAAACTAGACCAGCTGCCAAGGCTACAGTAAGTTATGTAGGCCTATTTGTCAACTTGACAATGCAATTAAACTTTAAAATTTAGTTCTACTTTCTTGCCTTCTTTTTAAGCTTATTCCCATTAAGATAACATTGTGACAAACAACCCCATAGTGTGTGACAACCGACCCCTTGGTGGGGTTGGTTGTCACAATGTGTCAGAGTGTCTTTGATGGTAAATTACTTCTTCATTACAATAAGTTGGAAAAAAAAGAGAGACACACATTTCAAGCCAACACCTTAAGCTTCAATTTAATGTAGGAATGGCTATTGACAGATGTTTTGGTGATGAGCAATTCTCACTAGAGTAAAAAGTGTGCCTACTTACCCCGTTCTCCCCTACTATCTTTGTCACATGTAAAAAAATAAAAATAAAAATTTAAAAAGGAAAATATTTTTTATTTAAACTCTTATCATTTACTAGAAATGCATTCATTCTGTTTATTCTTTTAACAACATTTTCCAAGCGTTTACAGTAGACAGATGTAACACTTTGACTGGTGAAATCCAGACTAGTCAAATTCTTTTAGGGTGAACATGTCATTAAGGCAGGTGAGTCACCGTTAGTAAGGGGGAAAAACTGAGTTGAAGTGTCGAAAAAAAAAAATCATGTGAAAAAGAAGTAAACAAAATCACAACAGTACCACCAGTACAATGAGGCACAGACAGTTAAAAGGTGTTTATTCAAATCTTCTTTGTCTTTACCTCGATTAAAAGTCTTTAACTTGCTTGTTATATATCAGCGGGGACCGATCTTATGTCCCATTTCTCTAAAGATGCAGAGCGGTGGACTTAACTGCATACTGTATATTTGTTGAAGTGCTTAAAGGTGCTACGAGGAACTTTTGAATATTTGGAAACATTCTGATTTTTTTTTCTCTGATGATCATAAATTACATGTAAATGAAAACGATACCATCAGTGCAAAGATTGCTATTTTGATATAGTTTTTCTTAATGCCTTTTTCGGCATACGCTCACCCAGGAACAACAGCTGGCGTAGTGAAAACAATACCGCTTTTGTCCAAATGGGGTGCAAGAATCAACAAAAGCTGAGAGTTCCTCGGAGCACCTTTAAATACAATTTTGAGTAACTTATAGGGCTAATGTACTTGTGGTAAAACCTTTGAGTTACGTTTGACTTATTATCTGCTACATTTCAAAGCAATATATCGTCTCTATCAAAAAGTTACTACTTTGATGAGTAAGACTTTGAAAAAAAAAAATTATCAGCTTATATAACATGACCTATTGTTACAGGTTAAACTACTCCATATAAAGCAGTTAGAAATATAGATTCAACTCGACTGACAACATCATTACGGTAGTTATTAACCTTAGCGGACATCTATCTGCAAAAGAAGTTCTCTATCGTTTGACAGTTTATATTGTGCTGATAGTAAACTGCTGATCATTCTGTCTACAAATGTAAGGCTGTTTTAATTAGGCTATTGTCTCTTTCATTCAATTGATCTGAATGTTTTAAATTGTTGTTGTCTGTGTGTGTGTGTGTGTGTGTGTGTGTGTGTGTAAACTTGTTATGTATTCTCATTGTATATTGTGTATCTGTACAAACTCGACGTCATTGTAAAAGAGGGTCAACCCTCAATTGATCTTTCGAGGTTAAATAAAGGAAAATGAAAATGAAATTAAATATAGTATTCTTATTGTAGTGCAGTAGTTTTTCTTACAGCTCTTTGGTTCATATTTTGGCCAGTGTCCCCAAATGCCTTTTTTTAAAGTTATGAATCAGTGAAACATTGGAGTAACAATCTTTGCCTTCTTCCAATATGAAATATAATAATCATAATCTTCCCTCTTTACAGTCCCGTGGCTCTGCGAGACATGCCCAGCTTTGAGACTCTGACATGTGAAATGGAGTCGTTGAAGAGACATCTTTCACAGATCGACTCGCCCACTGTCCTCTGCCACAACGACCTTCTGACTAAAAACATTATCTACAACCACAAAGAGGGTGAGGAGACGGCCGCTTGCACACCACTCACTCACACTGGAACACACGGTGGATATAAAACTGAAAAAAAAATATTTCTGAGTCATTTTTTATTATTTTTTAAATTATTTTATTAATACAACTCACAAGACAAACATCACATAACACACTTATACATAGAAACATACATACATGAACTCACGCAATCTTCACTTCACTTCAAATTTCTTCATAATTTTTTTTACATGGACATTTCCATCAGAAACAATAGAACCACAGGCAGAAATGCTCTTTGAAGACAGCCTTATGCTATGGTAATGTAACTGTATGTCTGCAATGTATAGAATCCGTTTCCGAAGCTAGCATTTAAATAGATGAAATAATGCAGCTCAAAGAGTCCTTGTAACCTCTTCCCTTCACGTTTCTCACTTTATTAAATATCCTGCCTCATTTGTAGCAATATTTTTCATTGTGATTTTTAAGTCTGCCACACACACATTTCACAAGGATGCCTCTCAGTTAAAAGAGACTCTTTGACTCGCACAAGGTTCTCCACTTTCAATACAAGGGAGTGAGAGTCCTGGGTTAAAATACGCCCTATAATACCTGTGATGTGTTAGTCATGTTGTCCTGGTAACTGCTCACCCCCCCCCCCCCTCCTCCTCCATCAGGAATGGTGAGATTCATTGACTACGAGTACGCCGATTACAACTACCAGGCCTTCGATATTGGCAATCACTTCAATGAATTTGCCGGTGGGTATGTGTGGTGGTGATGTGTGGAGTTCAATTTGCCCTCCAATTTCTTTCCCAAAAACCAGAAAATGTAGCCTAATGTTTGCCTAACCTGGAACATTTTCCAAATGTGAAGTTATAAATTTGGATAAATGCAGAATCATTGTCCAGTTCCGTTATATCATTTTATCTCGTTGTCGATGTTGTTATGCGCCATTAAACTATGCCCTTCTTCTGATGTTGCCAAGACAAATTGCTGTATTCAGTTATGTATTCTGCGATTTGACGACTGGCTTTGAAGTAACAGCTGTCTCTAAGCATAGCAGGACATGCAGGGCACATTTGAAGATTTGTGGAACAATCGTCAATTTAACACTTTTATGTAGATTGAGGATTATAGTTAGTCTGTCAGCTTTCATGTCAACATTTTGCATACTCTAAATTACAGGTACAGGAATAGTTTGTTAAAGGTGCTCCGAGGAACTTTCAGTTTTTGTTCATTCTAGCACTCCCTTTGGACAAAAGCGGACAGAAACTCGGTATAAAAATAGCATTCTATGCACTGATGGTCTCCTTTGCTGTTCATCTCATGATCATGAGAGGAAAAATGAGACTGTTTCAGAAATTTTTAAAAGTTTCTCGTCCAACCACAAAATTATCATGATGCCAAATTGTGGCTGGAAGGGGTCAAATGTAACGCACCAAAACAATTCCATATATTCTGGTCCTTTTCTTATTTATTAACATAAAATAATAACTTTTTCAGTTCACATTTTAATCTTAAGAAACCGACTAAAACGACAAAAAAAAATCATAAACAGGATCCACCTTTCTGTCATTTGACTATTTAGTATAATACTTTCTTCTGAAATTTAGTATGAGTAAAAAGTTCAAATAATTTAAAAGATTTAAGAGATGAGATGATGTAAGCTTTGTGGCAGATCTTTCAGAACTATCAGCCCAGTTTTAGGCATTGTGTCGATTCTTAACACTGACATATGCTCCACTAACACTTACATAATGTGTGTGTGTGTGTGTGTGTGTGTGTGTGTGTGTTTTGTGTTGTGGAAGGTGTGAGTGCTGTTGACTACAGCCAGTACCCGGGCCGGGAGCTACAGAGGGACTGGCTCAAGGCCTATCTGGAAAGCTACAAGCAAAGCTCAGGACGCGAGGTCACTGTGACAGAGGCAGAAGTTAAACAGCTCTACATTCAAGTCTGCAAATTCTCACTGGTAAGTTTTTTTTTTGGAGATGTTGAAATATGTCATTATGTAGTGCCTCAAACACTTTGGATAGTGACAAATCTTGCACCATTTATTTCCTTTTTGTAAGTTCTTGGAGGGACTCACTCAAACATCTCAATATTATGAGATTATGATCCTTTCAACAATATCCATATGTGTGCACAGACCCTCCGAAAATGACAGGGCGGGCGGTTACACCTAACCATCACATTTTAACAATTTACTTTTCCAGCTCCCATATGAAAGAGAAATAAAAAAACCTTTAAATAAAACCCAAACCCGATCCACAGCTGACCAAGCAACTGTTCAGAAGTTTGATGGACTTCCATCTAGAGTTGATTAGAAACTGCCGCAGGGGAAAAATGAGAGACAGCCGCCCAAATTATTTTTCCTCATGACCACAATTTTCATTCTTTTGGTGGCTCAAGTGGTCTACGGGGCTATCACTTTTGAAAAGTGCTTTCATAGCTCAAACACAATATGCAGAATTGTCCTAGCAATTTTGGGGGGGTGGTGATGGGTTTGCGAATGTCTCTTGAAATAGCCCAGAAATGATGAGTGAGGGGAGCGTATTACTTTTTTTTTTTTTTTTTAAATAACTTGCACCTCGGCCAAAGAACAGCGGAGGGGAAGAAGAAATAAAGCCTGGAATGGAGTGAGTGAGGCGATAACATCATGTTGATTGGAATCAGATTTTCTATGACAAACCGAGGAGGACTTTTTGACTGGAGCAAAGTGGGAAGAATTGATCACCGACGCTTAACAAGCCAAGTTTCCAGCCCGACTCCTTTTGACAGCCGTGTGTCAGAATGAGGAGGCATACGGACGGAGCCTGCTGAGATAATAACAGGGTCCATTTTTTTTTATTCTTCTTCATAATTTGAAGGAATTAAACTTGGAACTTCTCTGTGTAAAGAATGTTGTCAAATTGTGGTATACTGCTGCTGCTCACCGGATTCTGTGTTTATGTACATTGCTTCATTTGATTAACTTTTTATCCCGCAAAGCATTTCATCAAATGTTTTCCTTTGTCACGTGTTAAAAAGGCCGAGAGACAAGAAGACACGGTATATCCAATGTCTGATATTTCTCTTGATATTTTAAATTAAGATTCTTTAAAAATTAAAATTAAAAAAAAAATTAAAAAGGGCTTCTTTGGGTTTCTTCAAAATAAAACTATAAATAGATAAAAATATTATGAGATTATTTTCTGATGAAAAAAAATAACATTATTTAAAACCTGATTCTGTTTTCCATCAGATGTGGCACAAGTTGTGTCCACATATTAAAGCCAGATTATATTAGTTCTACACGTGTAACTGGTTTTGGAAAATTTCCAAAGCTGCATCAATTCAGTCAATTCAATATTTCTGTGCATTTAGGTTTTTAAATTTTTTTTTTAGAATTATCTCAATATGAATCAAATTCTATGCCAATTTATCCGCTTGTTTCACTTCCATATCCCATGTCAATTGCTTAGGAATAATCAACCTACATTGAACTCACTCTGTTGTTAAGTCTCCGTAGATGAAAATACAGATGAATAGTCAGGAACCCAGGAAACCATGTCTGTATTGAAGGAAGCTATATGGAGTGACATCCACAAAGCCTGGCCTGTTGCCAAAAACTGTGCGGTGTGAAGCTGCCTCCTCCCAAGCCTAATCCTCTGGCAAACTGTGTGCCAAGACGTAGTGGGCTCTTTCACCAATCATCATATCTTCTACAGGGTCTCCCCATGAGGCCTGCAGGGCTGCCTGTGTGATGTCACTACCCACACGTTGAATATCCCTTTTTTCTCAATGGCTCCTTGTCACCGACGGTCTCTGCTTAGTGTTAGACTAATGCGCTCTTAATGTAGAGCAGTTATTAATCATAATGGAATCGCGCTCAATCTCTCTCTCCGACTTAAGACTTGAGATTTGAGATGAAAATCCGCCAGAGAGAGAGAGAGAGAGGGAGAGAGAGAGAGAGGGGAGAAAAGCCAAGCGGGGGGAAACCACACATCGCTCTTCAAGTATTTCATTCCACCCTTTATTTGATTATCAAATAAAAATGCGATTATATCACTGGGCCGCAGAACAGAGGCCCCGCGTCTGGATCGTATTAGGACCTCGGCTATTAGTGGTGCTACCATGAAGATTTACAATAAGGGTGGAGAACAACAGAAATTTATGGAGGCATTGGAAGAAAAGTCCGCAAAGCCTTAAGTGAGCAAAGCCATTAAGGAGGGAACCATTCAATACGGAGGTTTGTCATTCTGACGGAGCGCCGCGCAACTGGCAGACGGCAGCAGTTATATTAGAACACGACAAGCGGAGGGTCACTGGAGTGTGTTTTTACAGTTCTGCTCTAATGGCACGGGGGGCGAAACGTGGCAACACATCAAAGAATAACAGAGTATAGGAAGTATTGGTGAAAAAGCGTTTACAGCACCTGTGATATTTCATTTAGTTGCAACAAAAAAAAAACGGCACCACGTATTTACATAAGTGTGCAAATACCGCAAGTGATTCCAGATTTCGTACGCTTTTGAATTGGATTATAATGGACTGGCTGCAAGTAGTTCATGAGCCTGTCAGTGCAATTCAGTCCCTGTCAGTAAGCATTTTGCCCCGCTGAAGGGTTCTCCAGCAAGACACTGACATCTGACCCCACCGTGACCTGAGGGGGGGGGGGGGGCGTCACGGTCATGAAGGGCTTTTGAAGCTTTCAATGGATCAACAAAAGGCCGTATGAGAATTGCAGTCACATGTCTTTGAAGCCTTTCCTTTAAAAGACAACCTTGAGTATTGTTCTGAGCAAGCAAGCGCGTCACATTATGTTCCCTCATGCAGTTTTAATGGACCAAATACATGTTCTATTGTGCTTTAATTCACTTACTTTCTTTCAATTGATTTAGTGCAACTACAACTGCATTACTCTGGTACACTGACAACGGTCGAAGCAGATCAAGTTATGGATTACCCAAAGCCAGTTTGAAGTCTAATAAATGAGTGAAAACCAACATCTGCCTGGAAATACGTCAACAGTTGAAACATCTTAAACACTATAATATCCTCTGAGAAATAGTATAATTTGTAATAAATGGTCTAAAAACATCAAAACTACTGATTTATTTTACTTTTTTAACTTTCTCTTGTTCCAGGCGTCCAACTTCTTCTGGGGTCTCTGGGCCATCCTGCAATCACGGTTCTCCTCCATTGACTTTGACTTCCAAAGGTTTGTATTCTATGACAAAGGCTTTAAGCTTAAATGCTTCATGAACTATAAAGAAAAAAAAAAGTATTATTCTTTAAATGATGGTTTAACCTGACTGTGTCCACGGTTGGAGGTGTGTTGTCTGAGTGTCACTTTGCACTGACGTTGTTTCCAGTTTTCCCTAAGTCTCCATGGCACAAAGTCGACATGCTACAATTAGTTAACATCAAATCACGGTCCTCCTGACATTAAGCACCACCTTCACATTAACACCGGCCTCAGCGACTGTTGAATGTAGAAGCACATGAAACCGCAAAGAGAAAATTATGACTTCAGTGCAATTTCACGGGACCACCGCATACGACTTGAGAAATGGAAAAATATATCCCGCGCGTTGAATTCAAAGCACTCACCATTTTATTGCAATGTTAAGACAAACAGGATCATCATTAGACTGGCCCGACAAAGAACTTTTTTGGCAGAGAAATTGCAATAAGGGAACCGGGGAACTTGAGCCTGGTGTGGAAATATTTCTTTCTTTTTTTTTCCACCACCAGTGCTTAAAGAATTGTTTTTGCCCGGCGGAGTCTGGGATTAAAAAAAACAGGGCAGGACAAGCACACTTCTTCTCCTGCTCCTCTTGTCACTTCTGAACGCAGACACACACACACCGTTTATGAAATTCTCCAATGGCCTTTTCTTCTCTTCTTCTCTCAAAACCGCACAATCATGATCAGGATGAAAGTCTCGGTTTACACAAAGACTTTCTGAGAAGAAAATCAAACCTAATTCCTTTCTATTCTTTTTTTTTTTGTAAAATTTGATTAAGTTCCCGAGTTATCTTTAAACAAGTCCAGGAGACATTCCTCTCTAGCAGCAACCAGACAATAAAGTTCAGGAGGGTGAAATGTCTCCCCTTCAAACCCCCCACTCTTCCCTCCTCCTGCTCTGTGCGCCCCACACCCCGCCACAGTTGTGATCGTGATCCTAATCACTATTGACATACGGCACCCTCCCCTCTGTGTGGCTTTCTCTTCTGGCTGGCTTGCTAAGATCAGCGACATGGGCCCCCCCTCCTCATTTCGATCTGGACCCTTCGGAGGAAATGTGATCCAGAGGGGTGCAGAGGCAACAGAGGCACTATTGTTCCCCCCTTTAGCCCGTCGGTCCTCCCTTACATATACGTCTCTCATCCCTGTACTGGGACACATGCGCCTGCTAGACGTCTGCTGCGCTAAGCCGCCTGGCTGAGGTTGTCCCAAAGTGCATGGCGGGGCTCGGGTTACCCCTTTACTCTTAACTGGAGGAGGCCTAAACTGAAGTGAGCTACAGAGAGAAAACAGTAAATGATGGGGAACCAGGTCTAGTGTTTGAAGGCAATCGCTAGGCTATATACCCTGCCAATCTCTGTCACCCCTAATACGCACACACGTACGCACGCAGGCATACGCACACACACACACACACACACACACACACACACACACACACACACACACACACACACACACACACACACACACACACACACACACACACACACACACACACACACACACACACACACACACACACACACACACACACACACACACACACACACACACTATTACCTTAAGTTTCAAGATTCACTTTATTGTCATTTCAACTGAACTTTCATACAAGAAATAAAACAAAATGCCATTTCTCACTAGTACATACAGTGTTAGTACTTCTTCTGCCATTGCTACTTTAAGGAGCCTTGATCTTTACGCTGTGAAGAAACCCACAATGTGGATGTCAAGTAGGTCCTCACACTCCACTTTCATTTACATACACCAACGGCATGCACACACCACGGTCATAGCACATGTTCTTAAGAAAACTGTCCTTGTTGTTGGTGAAGATAGCATAAATAACAAAGCAAACATGTTGTAATGTTCTTAGTATGTTATTAAGAAAGATCTTCAAAGTTGATTTGATGCGTGAAGGCCAGGCCACACCGTGGTAAACAATAGCTAGCTGAACCCTTGAAGTTGCTGGGCTTGTTGGATTCTGAGAGCCTTGAACCCTATTCAGTAAAAGCGAATGGATGGATGTACAAGTCCAGGGACAAGTGGCATGGGTTCGTAAAGTACACGCCCCTGTACAGAGAAAATGAAAAGAAGCGTTGGTACACTCAAAAAAGTGAACTCAGTGAGCTGTTGAATTTAATTAATGTTTTTATGTCAAATTTAATTAACATGTCTGTGTTGGCTTTTAAAACGTAACCCACTTCAGTTGGTTTCACTTAAATGTAAGACTTCTTAAAACCAAAGAACGCCAGTTGAGTAAATACAAAGTAACAGTTTTGAGTGAATCGCACAATCAAGACTGAACACACAACGATTGTCCTAGATGTGTTGCCGTAGGCCAGCATTGCGCATGCTCGTGAACGTGGACATCGGGAGCAAGAAATTCAAACGTCGCCATAACTGTAAATATAAAAGGCAGTCTGTTAAATGACAGTCCTTTGCTGTTATGTTACGGAATGGTAATGTTTTTCAAAAATACTGAACTTTGCTGTTAATTTACCATCAAACTTAGAATGGACAACTTGACATGAGCTGCCTGCACATGTGAAGCTTATACAATTTTCTTCATTAATCCTCATCCATCCACATCTTAACTAATAAGTGTTGTTTACTTTATATCCTCTGGTTAAGTTTACTTAAAGTTGAGTTATATTTACTTGGAAATGGAAAGTGCAGTTAACATAATTAAACCAAGTTAGTCTGAAGTTATGTTTACTCAGTAGAATGAAGGAAACGGATTGCCTTTGATAAATCAAGTAAGCACAACAAAGTGTATTGTAGAGACGCCCCCTTTCCCACAATGACTTGCACTGGACTAAACGTTTGGTATGTTGCTATTTGCACCCTCAGTAAAGGGGATGTTTCACTCCATTACCTCACTATGCATTTTGTTTAAATAAAACATTTCTGGGTGAACTAACCGTTATTTTTGGTTATAACAAACGGTTTGTGGAAATCTTAAGCAAGATCCCTAGTTCAACTCAGGAGACAATTTGCAATATAAATTAATCATTCCATTGAACTTGATATATTGTGACAAGTGTCTTGAAGTAACAAACAGAAGCTGCTCTCTGTGTTTAGCATTTGAACAAATAGGGGACATAGTAAACTTACTTATGGAATGAAACACATCTGCCCAATGAAATATAACATCCCCTTCACTCACGGTGCAAACAGCAACATAACAAACATTTAGTCCAGGTTCATCCCTTTTTTCATTAACAGTATAATCCTGTCAATTTTAGTGACAGTACAATAATGTTCATTTAACAGTATTAAAATGGCAACCCTGCTGCCAGTTGATTAATGTTTTTTTCCAGGGAAATTTCTTACAGTGTATGTAAGTTAAGTTGGAACTACAATGTGAGGTTTAGTTAGTCTTGCTTAATAAAGTTGAGTCATATTAACGTAAGTGGGTTAAATCAGTATAATGATTATCTTTGTTGGTATTACACACAGTTAATTAAGGCAAATGTAGCCATGTTATGTTGAATGTACTTAACCTAGTTAAGTTGGTTGCACACAAGTGAGTTGATTCCATTTTAATCATAATTTTCAATTATATCTAACTTAACTCAGTTGTGTGGAAAACGTTGACATAACTGTATTAAGTAAATTCAACAACTTATTTTTTTGAGTGTAGCTATTGTGATGGGCTATAGCATGTGTGTGGTTTGTTGCTCTGCGAATAGTCAGGTGGCTAGGCCTAAAGTGTACATAGCATCTTATATTTCAGAACCAGAGAATCAGAATCACTTTTATTACATCTTATTGTACAGCACACAAGAAGAATGTTTTAGGCTTGGTTCCTCAACATTCACATATAGCAGCAACAGGTATGTCCACTTCCAAGACTCAACGTTGGCTTCTTTTAACTATAACTGCAACTTAAATACATCGTTTTGAGATTTTGATCAGGTGCATTTTTTGGCCACATTTTATCCAAAATAAAAATCATCACAGTTACACCATTATGGCTTGGGCTTCTGTTAGCTAATGTGTTAGCAAATATTTGGAATATCACCATCTCAGGGTTTCTTTGTTTGAGGTTTGTAAGTATAGTCTCCTTGT
This sequence comes from Ammodytes dubius, assembly GCA_026122265.1. Lineage (NCBI taxonomy): Eukaryota > Metazoa > Chordata > Actinopteri > Uranoscopiformes > Ammodytidae > Ammodytes > Ammodytes dubius. Next base: position 5,321,602 of record CM047513.1, on the reverse strand, counting down.
AACTTGGAGCTGCTAGATGTGTGACCTTTCTCACCAGAGAGTTGCTAACTCAGTCCTACAACAGAAAATCGTGGTTAAATTTGAACCGGTAATGAATGTTCCCAAACTTAAAGTATATCATGTATACCAACAAAACAAAATATCTGGCCGTTTAGATGCTCAGCTATCTTAGTAGATGCTAATTGTGTCCGTCTAGCGTTTGGTCCAGGGTGAATTAGGGTGAGTGTATCAAAGCCTCATTCCTGAAATCTGCTGAAATGAGGGTTAAGCGGTGGTGAGATTGAGCCATGCTGTAAATTTGCCTTTTAACATTTACTGCCCAGTTCACTGATCATTCTCTGAGGGTTCATTAGCCTACTGCTAGAAAACCGTTTTTCTCATTACACGTAGTCGTTTGATTAAATTTAAATTTAAAATTCAATGATAAAATGTGGCTTTTAACCACAATTTAACTTTGTAATGACCACAGCCTACTTTAGCTTAACCAAGCAGTTTTATTTTCACTTAACTTAAGAGAGAACAAACAACACACTGGGGCTTTATGCCTCTGTGACCAACAAGGAAAGAGATAGGAAGTAAGAGTTAAACCTTAAGCATGTGTGTGTGTGTGTGTGTGTGTGTGTGTGTGTGTGTGTGTGTGTGTGTGTGTGTGTGTGTGTGTGTGTGTGTGTGCGTGCGTGTGCGTGTGTGTGTGGTGTGTGTGTTTTGTGTTAGTTTGCGTCTGCGTTTGTGTGCGTGCACGCGTGTTTGTGTGTGTGTGTGTGTGTGTGTGTGTGTGTGTGTGTGTGTGTGTGTGTGTGTGTGCGTGTGTGTGTGTTTGTGTTAGTTTGCGTCTGCGTTTGTGTGTTGTGCGTGTGTGTGTGTTAATGTGTGTGTGTGTGTGTGTGTGTGTGTTTATGTTTCCTCCCACTGTTTCCCCCCTGAGCCAAATCTCTGCAGACTTCCCAACGAGTGACAGGCGTCGCCGGGGCCTTGTGCCGTAACCAGGGCCAGATGTGGAAGTGACAATAGGGAGCCACAAGGGGAATGCACACCCGCCCTCACTCCCACCGTCAATGTTTACTTTCCTTATATGATTTTATTCATGTGTTGAAAGTGTCTGCGAGTCAGCGGTTTAGATTTGTTGGCAAGGTGAGCCGCTATTTGACAAAGACATTATTATGAGGAAATGACTGAGGAGGAGGCCCACTGTTTGGAGTAGGCCCGACTGCTAAATTGAGGGAATTGTGCACAAAAGCACATTGTGAAACGGAATACCTGCTTTGGAGGGGGGAGTTAATTTTCCCCCTACTTCTGCTAAATAGAAAAACGTCTCGGTTTCATCCTCTGATGATGATAAATGCTAAGCACGCTGGTTTTAGGTGTCGGCCTTAATAAAAATAAGGATCAATGGGATGCCCTGTGAAGGCTGCTGTTCTTTGAAATGAGTCGCACTCAAATATAATTCTGCTCAGGATGACTAGCTCTGATTGAAGCTCCCTTCACTTTTTTCAAATCTTTTTCATTTTTATGTATTGACTCGGAGATGTATCAAGTGGTGTTAATTGTTTTTCTCAATTTAACGTTGTACCAATTGGGTGAGACCTTTTATTCTAATAGCTATGGATTAACAGTTTAGGGACATCTGGCTTTCTATGATTAAATAGTACAAGAAAAATCATCTTGCTAAGGTACATATATATTTATAAAGGTAATAGGAGAACTTTTTTTCATAGGCTACTAGTGTTTCTCTGACACCAGTGCAACCAAATCATTTTTCACAAACTCTATTTATGTAGTGAAACACTGGCAATGCACACACAACTATTTCAGTGAAAAAACAGATCTGCATTTGACGTTTTGTTTGTTTAGTTTTTTTTCCCAGATATTTTTGGGGTATTTCAACCTTTATTGATAGTTCAAGTTCAGACAGTGAAGATCGAAATGGGGAGAAAGAGAGGGCGATGACATGCAGTAAAGGTCCACGGGTCGGATTCAAACCCGCGACCACTGCGACTAGACTGAGCCAATATGTTACCTTCTCTACTCATTATACGTTGATGGGATTTTTGACGATACCGCGTCATAAGCTGAATGGCTCAGTAAAGCAGGTAACATCGCTGGCATCCATTGAAGAACCAAGGCAAGAACCTTAATGCTTAATGCCTCTATACATCCAGTTATACGCCCTATTGGATCCCCCTCTATCTAACTATCTAACTACAATCAATCAATCAATCAATCAAACAAACAACTTTATTTAACCAGAGGGCAATTCATTCAGCAGTCTACACACACTAAGCAACACATACAGACAATATACAATATGTGAGTGTGTGCATTATCTAACTATGTGAGGCATGTCAATGAAAGTCTTATAGATTATACTTGGAGAGCAGTTTTTACACAGAGATACATCGAGGGGAAACACAAGGAACTAAAAGGCCTGATAGTCAGAAATATCTTTTTGTCTCGCAGAGCAATAAGAGAGAAAAAAAAATGATTTGGCATTGAAGAGTTCATAGCGAAAGCACCGATTAAAGGACACACTGTTCTGTGCGCCTCCATTCTCCAGTGCTTTTTAAACTTCAATTCATTTCAAAGAGTAATGTATAATCGCCAAGGACAGCTGCATACTCAGACAACAGATTTATTGAAGCTTTCGATAATACGGTTTAAAAAAAAAAAATTCTCGAAGTTAATTCTGAAATTCGCTGAGGCTCTGCACCGGAAAGAGGAGGAGGAAGATAACAACAATTGTGATCATGCTCAGAAACTTCCAACATTGCCTTTGTAAACATATTTTACAATATTTGACTTGTGTATTTTCTGATCAGTTTTGTGTTTGTATTCTCTGCCCCCTCTCTCCAGATACGCCATCGCACGACTCAACTACTACTTTGAGAAGAAAGAGGAATATTTGGGACTGACAATGATCTAGAAAACAAAGGGAAAAGTTCTAACATTTTCCAGAAGTAGCATTACCCTGCTCTGTAAGCCCTCAGAAGAGTTTTCAGTAATTTGACCTGCTAACTACTTTTCATATTGTACATTATACCCTGTGTAAATCCACTGAAATCGAAGGCATGGAATAAGCTTATGAAAGTGCTTCCTATTGTTTATTTTTATCAAGCTGTAGTGAGTTAATATGTTTTGCTATCGCTGTGATTTTTAAAATATTTGTTTTTACCGCAGTCAGTATGCCGATAAGCCTAAGAGATGAGGCTCATGCCAGAAACACATTAATTGTTCCCACATTTAGCCGAGTCGCATGAAGCCACAAAAACTTAGCCTGATCATAAAAGCCCTTAGAGGGTTATTTGCATGCTTATTCAGTGTGCACCACAGTTCAGGAGGAAAACCAGTTTCCATTTAACTTATCTGACATTGTTTAATTCTCTTTCTCCTCTCTCTCTCTCTCTCCTCTCTCTCTCTCTCTCTCTCTCTCTCTCTCTCTCCTCTTCTTCTCTCCTCTTTCTCTCTCTCTCTCTCTTTTCTCCTCTCTCTCTCCTCTCTCCCTTCTTCTCTCTTTCTCTCTCTCTTCTCTCCCTCTCTCCTCTCCTCTCTCTCTCTCTCTCTCTCTCCTCTCTCTCTCTCTCTCTCTCTCTCTCTGTATCCTAAGGACTATTGTAAAGCTGCTTTTAATTCATCACTCAAACAGTATATTGCTTCTTTTTTTTAAGTTACGTGGAGCAATATATACATCATGTAAGTCATTAGCAGGTAGTGAAATACAGAGTCAGACATTTGTCCAAATTACAAACAGTTTTGTCTTTCAGCAAAAAATGTCCCTGAACTGACTGTAAAAAGCATCTTTGCTCTCTGCAGTTTAGATTGATTGCACCTCAAGTGGACGCTTTTCACAGTGTCAAAGAAAAATAACAAGCAAAACAGAAGTTCTTAGAATGAATTATGGGTATGTCTGATTCACTGGTACTATAGTAACTATGGGATAATACGGCTTATTGTCAATGCTTCTTCCCCACCAAAAATGCATGAACAAATTCACTTTATGAGCTGCAGGTCACTGTAATTGTGTTTGTACATTCATCTGTTTGCACTATCGGTTTGTTTTTCATTACTTTTTACACTGAAGCATAAAACCATGGGGAAATACTTTATGTTGATGTAAGGTACAACTGGAACAACTTACAGCAACACATTAAAATAAATACCTTCATATTCTTTAACACATTTAGAAATAGTATCTTAAATCTGCAAAACTCTACTCCTACTGTTTTAATTAGGCTGTATTGTACTTTCACCTATTTCATTTTAATTGCAGCCTTTCTAAATCACTGTGTAAATGTTTGAATGATTTTGGCTCTTTATCAGCTTATTGTGTATTTAATGATTTTGCATTGTACATTTTGTTTGTGTTATTATTGCTTTGCATTTGTTTGACAAATCAGGGTCACACCTCAATTGACCGCTTGAGTATAAATAAAGGTTAAATGAAAAATTTAATGAAAGGTCTTTATCAATCAGCCCACTTGGCTGCCAAGTAACTTGTAAGCTTCCAAAATGTTTACTGAATCAGTAACCTAATACATGCTTAAAATGTAGATCAATGTACAGTACAATGAAATAATTAACAATGTACAACAGTATACTTACTGTTATGGGGTAATTCAATGTTTTATTTCCTGTCAAACTAAGAATAGTTCTACATGTTCGGTGCGTATGTCTACTTGGTGATCAAACATGTGCCTGTCAAAACTGTGAAACTGACAACACACACACACACACACACACACACACACACACACACACCACACACACACACACACACACACACACACACACACACACACACAAACACACCCCAATAGCATTTACACTGATACCATTGGTTCACATCCTGCTGGAAACTGCAATAGCTTTGCCTTGTATCCATTTCCATTGGACCAAAAATCCACGCCGCCAGATTGATTTTGATAAGATGATGATGCCAATATACAGTAAACAAACATCATATGAATCATATTGTAGCTGAATGTACACAATGCTCCATGTGTTACTGAAATGCAATTGCTATTGATTAATCATTTTCTTTTAAATAGTGAAATTAAATGAGTGATTCACATTAAAATAGAAATGTAATGACCATAAGAACAGAAAGAGAATGACATAATAAGAACATATAAGGAGAACAACCCTGTAATACTATTGAAGATTTGTGGAGAGGAATGCAGGATGGATAGCAAAGGGTACAATGCTCATTCATTTCGCCTGTGTAATAGTGGCTTTTTTAATATTGACCCAAGATCACAACCTTTTCTTTCACAATTTGAAGTGCGTTGGTTGGTCTATCCTTGTGATAGTTTTTGCTTTAACCACCATATTTCAAAAAACCTTAACCAAATGCTTTGATTTGCCTAAACATAATAGTGAAGCCATTAATCAGGCTTTATTAGCCAGGACCAGAAAAAAAAAACATGAAAAACTTTGAGAGTAAAGTTGACCCTGAAAGTTCCCTCCTGACCTCTGCTATTGGCAAATTCACAAAACGCTCTCACCGCAAGGTCTGAGGTTTTAGCGGTTGCTGTGCAAGCTTTTTGTTATCACGCTTTTTGTTATCAATCGCAAATGGAGTTTTGTCCATTTGGAAATTCCATTTTTTTTTAATCATACATTCTGGCTTAAACCTGCAGTGTGTAGAATTTTGGGTTTTATTTCCTAGCAGATTTTGTAGAAAGTAATTATAATATCCATAAGTACATTTAATTTTAGTGCATAATAGCTGAAAAAAAATTTTTGAAAGGGTCTCATATATGTCCATATTTCTGCATATTTTGGACCAAGGCCTAGTGCCACCATCTTGAAAGTGGCATAGTTGAATGTCATCAGGTGCATTGTTTAAAATTTAGAATTGTTCTTGTCCTTGAAGGCCACTGTAGCTTCTGTTATTATTCGAAAGGGTTGGGTTACCCAGGGAGTGTTGCATTCTAGAACTTTGTAGAACTTTCTTGATGATGTCATATTACACACTGCACCTTTAAACATTAAGATTAAAAAGAAATTCTTTACTTGTATAGCAGTTGATAAAAAACAACAAGGTTTGATGATTTTATGTCATAATCATATAGTCATTGTTCTGTTTCCTATACAAATCACATTAATCTATACTAGAGAACGCCACAAAATCTGATCATTTGTATAGAAAATGTTTGAAAAATGAACATTTGTCAATAATATGCAAAAATACAATACATTATTAAAGCTTCTAGACCAGTATCAGTTTAAGAGATGAAATATGTAATATTCATGTGTTGAAATTGTAATATGTTGAAATGTACATCATGTTTGCATCATACTTATATGGAATCAGAACAAGTTAAGTGTGACGCAGCGTTTGATGTAACTCCGTAAAGGTTCTGTTGTTATAACCCTTAAACGTGTGTGTGCGCGTGTGTGTGTGTGTGTGTGTAAGTCTTTTTTGTTCTGTTGTTATAACCCAAGTCTTTTCAACTTGTCTGTAGAAATCAAACCGGTAGGATGCAGCACTTCACACCATTTTGCAGAGTGTACAATACATTCTAAACAAACACATCAGACTTTGCAATATGGACGCAACATGCTCACAGATGTCAGTGAGTCCTCTCCTCTGCATAACTGCGTCTACTATCTTTGTCAGCGAAGCACAAAAGAGAATGTTATTGTTAAATCAGTAGAAAAGGATTTTGTAGGGTGAAAAGAGGAGATAACCGGCAACAATGCACTTCTTTACCTCCTCACGGTCGCACACTGTTCCACTCATCAAGGCTGCAGTCGCGTCTTTGAGTCAAACAATCCCTCCGCTTTTCAAAGTGCATTTTTCGTGAAACATTTAATATTTAATTAGCAGGACTAATGCATTTAAAAAGACCCAAGGACTTTCCCTCGAAAAGGAAGAAAATTGTCCTTTTGTCCGTTGCCCATCCAAAAAAAAGTGCTGTAGATTTTTTTCTTTCAATTCTAATTGCATTAAAGAAAATAAGTATAGGCCTTTATGCAATGTTTCAAAGACATTGAAACACAGGCACAGCTAAAGAAACTCATTTCAAAGGTCTTTTTTGATGATTTCTTTTTATTCAGGTATTGCATTAACTTTGTAGTTATTGTTCAAGGCTGCTGACCCTTTGGAATTCTAATAACACCCTCTCTTAATTGTTATCAATTTTCATTTGCTAAAAAAAACTTTTCCACAATGAATTCAAGGGGAAGGTTTTACAATACACTTACTATTATTAATTTTAAAGTATGCTCTTCAAAAAATCTTAATATTTATTTAAATTTTTCAGAATAAAAGACAGTTTGGAGAGACCGGGGTTCAATGGGGCAGAGAGGGGATTGACATGCAGAGAACAACCACGGGCCGGATTTGAACCTGTGGTCTGCTGCTTCTGAGGACTCTTTACCTTAATTTTTTTCAGTTTTATTTGTTACAAACCGGTTCTTATTGTCTTTATTCTGTATGAGTTCATTTAATTTTTTTCATTTGAATTGAATTGAATTGAATTGAAACCTTTATTTATTCAAACTCGAAAGGCATTGAGGTTCCCCTCATTTACAACGCCGACGAGCGCACAACAAACACAACAACAACAATAACAACAGAGTGACAGAATAAAACAGAGAAACACAAAATCCTAGCAAGATAAAAAAGATCAAAAGAAATAAAAAATTACAAGGTGCTACGAGGAACTTTCAGCTTGTGTTCATTCTTACACCCCCTTTGTACAAAAGCGGTAGTGTTTGCTACCCCAGCTGTAGTTCCTGGGTGAGCGTACCCATGAAAAAGACATTAAGAAAAACTATAAAAAATAGCTCTCTCAGTTGAGTATGGCAGCGTTTACAAACTGGTGTCGCCCCGTGACACTGGCGCAGGAGCTCAGAAACATCCCAAGAAGCGCCCAAGAAATGTTTCAGTTGTTGTTAAGAAAAAACCTGGACGTACAGCAGAAGATATAAAATCCATGCGTGAACATCGATGGCTTACCTCACAATGTAGATGCGTCGACACAGTGTTGTTGTTAATGCTCAGAATGCATGGGGTCGACAGATATTACGCACTAGCTATAGCCGAAAGAGTGAGTCAGTTTTGGCTATAAACTTTGTTTAATGGATTACCATTCATTCTTTTGTTGCCGATCATAGTCTCCAGAGGATTCTCCCATCTCTCTTTGGTGATCCCCTTACTTTTACTTAAGCGGTCGACATCAGGTCGACATTTGTGGTTTTGGGTGAAATGTCTCACCAACTGTTGGATGGAATTTCATGAAATGTTGGTTCAGAGATCCATGTTCCCCTTGGGATGAATTGTAATGACTGTGTTGATCCCCTTGACTTTTCATGTAGCGCCATATTCACTTTGGTTTACGACTGAATACTTAAATGACATTTCCAAACTAATGACATTACCATCGGCCTCGGCTGTATTCACTTTCATTTCACTCTCAAGTCCTTGAATCTTTAATCCTCCAAATCAATTTCTCTTCATCCCAAAATACAATTCTTTGGTGGGTATAGTTGTAGGACTAATTTTAATACATTTAATCCTGGATTTTGAATACTGTGTTTATTTTGTGTTCCCAGCAAAAGACTTACCAGAGAACAGATGTATTGTACAGTATCATGTGTGTGTTGTTGAATCTAGAAAACAACGTGGAGGGTCCAATACTTTGTAGTTGTTTTAAAGATTATATTGTTGCTAACACTTTACAATAAGGTACACACAATTTTAGTAAGTACTACATGCATAGTTATAAAAAAAATCTATGTAGCACACTTTCTGGCACACTAGTTTGCCATGAAAAGCACCCCTAAATAAATCTGTTTTTGTTCATTCCAGACTCAAATACTTTGATGGGTATAATTTCCTAGGGGAAGATAGCGACCCTGCTCTAAACCTAAGATTTGAAGGAGTTAGAGAGTGCCAAAAAAAACGTAAACGGAATAGTTATAAAACAGTTTATTATATATATTATATTTATATATATACTATCACTCCCTCGACAGTGCATGCACAGCACTGTCGTCATCCGGTTAGGCCCGCCCCAGAGCCTCATACATAGGGCTCTGGCCCGCCCATATCAGATCAAACGATTTGATTGGCAGCTCCGAATTTTCCTACATAGTTAATGAGCTCCAATGGATCATGTCCAGACCGACAGGCTGAGCAAATCTAATTTGCAGCTGCAGATCTGATTTCCAGGCTATTATTATGTGTAGTTACTAAAAAAAAAAAAAACACGATGTATTAGGTAAAGCATAACAATGTAGTAATTACTTGAAAAAAATATATTAATACATCTATGTAGTAGTTACTAAAAAAATAAAACCAATATAGTAGTTACCAAAAATAAACTTATTAGGTAATGGATAACTATGTAGCAGTTACTTAAAAAATACTTACACCAAAATATGGTTTTGTTTTTAAAACATATTGTATTCTTACATTTGGTTCCAGGTCCCTCAAAATAATTTGGTTGGGATTTGAATGATGATTGTATTATTCAATACTAATACATGTAGAGGAATGTTTGTGAACCAACTGCAGGCTCTGCAAATATAACTCCATGCTGAAATTCAATCAAATCAACACTTGTAACCTGAACGTCTTGAAAAAAAAAACGTATTCAAACACAATTGATTAAATACTGACTTCCTGGTGTCTTTTTACCTTAAAAAACACACAAACTCATTGTAAAACATAATCAGCTCATACAAGTGCAAGGGTCAGTTATTCCCCTTTTGAACCAAAAGCATTTGAATGATTAAGCATCATAAGCTCTTAGCTCAAACAGGACAGTATAGCGTGTTGTGGCACCGTGGCCATTCTGTGCACTTTAATGAGTAGTGGAGACCCTATGATCATAAAGAGTGTGGCTTTGATGCCTCATTGAAAGAGACTCTCCAACACGTCTGAAAGGGGGCTCCTCCTTTCTAATAACAATTTATAATTCCCTTGATCTACTGGCCTGATTGGTAAGAAGGGGGAAAAGAAAGGATTTTGTTCTCTCTCTCTGCTCTTCAAGATGAGTTTTAAAAATCAAAAAAACTGAACTGCCTAGAGGGCCCTTTCCCAGACCACCGCATCATCTCCACACACACACACACACACACACACACACACACACACACACACACACACACACACACACACACACACACACACACACACACACACACACACACACACACACACACACACACACACAACACACACACACACACCACAACACCACAAACACACCAACCCAAAGAGAAAGGTAGATTCAAAGCCTGTGTAATCACCACTGAGCCTATCGTTATGTCAGTTTTTCCCTCAGACTTGAGAACAACAATCAGCAGTTTGACTAGGCGAGCTGTCGAGCTGTTCTGCCAAATAGTGACTATTTTTTTTTCTTTTCTTGTTTTTCCTGGTTCTATTAGAGGATCAGAAAGTGTTCAGTAGCAGCAGCTTTACATATCGTATTTGTTTATTTGCTCACAGACAATACAGCCGACTCATTTGACACAAAGGGATCGCTGCACATCCAACTTGAAGTCTATTTAAAGGTGCTACGAGGAACTTTTAAATATTTCTGAAACAGTCTAATTTGTCCTCTGATGTTCGGAAATGACATGTGCATTGATTGCAAATGACTGCAAACGAGACCATCAGTGCAAAGAAAGCTATTTTTATATAGTTTTTCTTAAAGCCTTTGTCATGAGTACTCTCACCCAGGAATAACAGCTGGCCTAGTAAAAACACTACCGCTTTTGTCCAAAGAGGGTGCAAGAACGAACACAAACTGAAAGTTCTTCGAGCACCTTTAAAAAAAACAATAAAAGTTCAAATGAATTTTTTCTCATTAAATGTTTGACTTTCACTGTTCAGTGATGTGCAGAGTTTGATAGAAGTATTTGAATAGTCGTCTATGTACCAGCATTATCATCACAACTCATTTTAGAATCTTATTGCGCTTAATGTGACTCAGTGAGGGACAATGAATCAATATAATTAAGAAGATTATAAGATTTTTTAGTTGGAAAAACTTCATTGAAACAGTATTTCCTCTGTGGTAACACATGTTTGGGCCTCTCTCCTCATTGAGCACAGTTCAAGTGTTTGTCAGTGGCATCACCACATAAAACTGAAGTCTCTCCATTAGTTTTTTCTTACTAGTTTTCAGATGAAAAATATTTACAAATTTGACTTTTTTATTTAGAGTGCTAATCTCTTTGAATTTAGATCCTAACAACTGGGAAAACAAGCTAAATGAAAGGAATTACATCAGTTTCCTTCTGGGATAAATGTAGTTTGTGTGCCTAGATGAGTGTACATATCAAGCTATGAAACTATGACTCCACTATGATGAACTGCCCCATCCTTTGTTAAGGTGCTGAAAGCCTTGCGTACTCTCACACACACACGCAGAAACAATATGTCAACTCGCAAACAGCTCACGTCCTATCCTGCAGAAAGGAAAAAGGAAATGTAAATTATAATGACTTATTTAACGAGATGAGCATGGCGACAGCACAAGTATGATTTCAAACACTCCTCCCAACTAAAAGCTATAGCAAGACACACACACAACACACACACACACACACACACACACACACACACACACACACACACACACACACACACACACACACACAACACACACACACACACACACACAACACACACACACACACACACACACTGCACACTGCACACAAAGGAGTGTGTGACAAAGTTGCCGGCGCCCCTCGCGGGGTGACGCTACAGTTGATTTGGGAATTACAATTAGATTTATGATGTGGCTGCATATGGCTGAGCTCTCTGTTTCTCTCTCTCTCTTCTGAAATGCTGGGATTGGATCACCGGCGCCGTGGCGTTTACACCACAGCACAGTCAAGAGTGTGTGGTGTTTCCTCTCTCTCTCTCACACAACACACACACACACACACACACAACACCACACACACACACACACACACACACACACACACACACACCACACCACACACACACACACCACACACAACACACACACACACACACACACAACACACACACCACACAATGGAACAATAGGCCACATTTACTGTAATGGGCCACCAAAATATAAAGACCAAGTGGAATAGCTTGACTTTGGAAACAGAAAGCCTTGTGTTGGAACTTATTAGATCCCTGGAAAGTGGGAACACTATTTGGAGCGATGGAAATAATAATTCTTGGAGCTCTACCTGTTACTTGTGTGTATTCGCACAGTACTTTTACATGTAAGAACAAGATAGTGTGTGAGGACTTTTCTCCAAATGGACAGTTTTACTAAATATCAACTCTTTTTCTTATACATATTTATATCTCCTATTTCCAGTTACACTGCTGATAGAAGGGGTTTTAAAGAAAGCAACATTTCAGAAAAAACAGCTATAACAGGACACAACACACACACACACACACACACACACACACACACACACACACACACAAACAAACACTTCTAAAGCAATGCAGGAGTCACATATTTGCAAGAAAAAAATCAGGTCAAGTCTTTACTTTTTTTTTACATTATTTATTTATTTTTTTGATTGTCTTTCTCACCAAGTTGTACTGACACTTTTTAGAGCCAAAGCTGGCTAATAAATACAATGAAATGTTAAAACGCACAATTGAATTTCAAATACAATACTCATCACAAAAAAAAAAAAAATGTTTTTTTGCGACCATCAGGAGAAGCTTATGTTTCGCTTCTGCAGGTCACAAACTGACAAGAGCATGAGGTTACCTTTTATAAAGAGATCGTATAGGGGCGGCGCTATCGCTGCGGCAACAAAATCTGCTTCAATAAAAAATGAAATGCATCTAAAGAAATGGCAATTTTTTTTTGCTCGTGCCTGGCATGTACGAGGCTTCCTATAAAGACTCCCAAACATGTGACTGTTCTAATTTATTCATGTAGAAAAATCAAAACAACTTCACATTAGTTAATACTAAAAAAAAAAAAAAAAAAAAAATGAAAACATAGAATTTTTTTATCCAGTGCTTAGGATGTGTATGACACTATAACAGAAATGTCTATGCAATGTGGCCTTTTATTTATTTTTCTTCCGGTGATGGATGCAACAAGCGAAAAAACTAATGTTTTTAGTCCCAGCTTGTGAAGAAAAAACCTGGCAAGTATGGTCAAGGAGAGAAATATGTATCCATATAAGACGTGTGTAACAGCTCACAGCAAAACAGAGCACCAAGAAAAAAAAACACACACCCGACGACGTCACAGGTGTTGAGAAATGGAAACATGTCGAAAATGCAGAGCGTAGTGAAAAGAGACAACGAAAAAAAGTATTACGTGTCTTCACTGAAAATAATTTGACATTTGAGTGAAATAGAGGAAAAAGCATGTAGGCCTTTCAGCCAGCATGGTGCCGACTATTGCTAACCAGAAAGGAGGAACGTCTCGCTTCCGACTGTGGAAAAATCTTGTGTGTGCTGTTTGAACTGGGGCTGTTTGAAAGAGAAGATGATTGTGAAGAATTGAACAGCTTTTTTCTTCCACTCTTCTCTTAATAATTTACTCAAAATATACATTGCAAAGTAGAAAATTGTACCCTTTTTGAAATTACAGACCTGTTATTAAACCCGTTTTTTTGCAACTCTATAAATTCTTCTTATTTGTTTTTTTTAACACAAGTTTGGTGTGTGTATTTTACCATGTGTGAAGCTGAGAGGACATTTACAAAAAATTTGAACAGGCTAATAAAAATAGTAACATTATTATCAATATTTTTTTTTTTTTTTACACTTTAGTACCGATTCAAAACACAATTCAAAATACAGTGAAGGGATCCAGAATATTTATAAATTCTGCTCCTACAGTAAGGGAACACTTTTAAGACTTTTGAACTCTTAAAGTGTCTTAAGCAGAAGTTAAGCCAGAAAGTGCCCGTACCTTTAGCCACATTGAAAGGCAGACTAACTGGAATTCTAAGTGTCATTGTCAAAGTTGTTTGGCCTCAAGGAATTATGGGTAATGTGGTTTTGTGATAGCACCAATGGGGCGCCCACTGAAGCACCTTCGATTGCTACTCTAATTCAAAGCCGATGAAGGGGGAAGCCGGATAGCGACACGAAAATGTGTGCGTAACTTAACGAGTGATGTGTGATGAAACATATCCTCCCTGTACTCTGCCTGTGATTGGGCCAGACTGGGAGCCAGCAGTATATTATTACGTATATTCTAACGTCATCAGATAGAAAAAAAGCTGATTGTATAAGACTTTTTTGCAGCATTGGAAGTTAAGACTACGATATCCCGAAGTGAATGTGAATGTAGGTTTGGCACATTTGAAGTAAATCTGTACAATGCCTGGGTACGCACTTACTCTAATAATAATAATAATAATAATAATAATAATAATAATAATAATAATAATAATAATAATAATAATAATAATAATAATATAATGTGATATTAGGGATTTTGCTCCCTTTATTTCGTCTGAAAAAGTCCTACCACTCTTTTTTGTATGAAAACAAACAAAACAAAAAACAAACAAAAAAAAACACATTCACAAGCTGGCACATCATACCTGAGCTGGGATATTTTTAAAAAACAAAAATAAAAACAGTAATGTAATGTAAGCAGTTTGTCAGAGAGAGAAAAAAAAAGAAAATATTTTGATGCACTGTATTCGTAAGAAATAAAAAGTAAGACTATAAGATTACAATAGCTAGGATTTATATTAAAACTTTTTTTTTTCAAATTTCAAGTTCCGACAGTCCAGAGTTTGTACAGGCGAATGACCTGTCAGAAAGAGTCTATAGAACATAAGAAAAACCCACAAAAAAAGTAAATACAGAATGATAAAAACTAAAAACTCACTCCTTAAACATTTAAGACCAAATAGCTGTTGAAGACCAATTTCCTGATGCTTCAAAATCCATGCATGCTCTTTACAAACCACACAGCAATGTGTTCGTCGCTCACATGTTCTCTGTCCCATTCTCTCTCTCTCTCTCTCTCTCCTCTCTCTCTCTCTCCCCTCTCTCTCTCTCTCTCTCTCTCTATGTCTCTCGTCCTCGTCCTGTTAAGATTGTCAAAGTGTAGCAAACTGAAGTCCATTGTCAGTTTCCAATCGTCTAAATGTCTATTTCGGTCGTTTTCCCCGGTGTCGCCATTTTCCCCCCATCATCAGACCTCCTTTATTAAATCAATCCATGAAGATTTTGTCCAAGAACTTTGTCCACTGGGGTTTTTTTTTAGGGAATCCGGGGGTCTGGTTACATGCTGAGTACATGACGCAACATGTCCTGAAAAGTACGTTTAGCCTGAAGGGGGGGGTCTCTGTAATAAACTGTGTTTAAAAAAAAAAAAGTGTCTCTGAGTATAATAACAGGAGTCATTTTTCTTCTTCTTCTATTTTTTTTTTTACAACTGCGACCTTTAAGCCCTTTCAGTTGGCGCTGACGGCCTCCCGCGTCTCGTGGTCGCTGCTATAGTCTGACTTGGGCTCGTCCTCAAACTCCTCGTACATGTCCATCTCCTCGTCTCCGTTGGTTCGGTCGCTAGGCAGATCACAGGCCCTGACTCTGCCCCTTCCTCCACCTCCTCCTCCTCCTCCTCCTCCTCCTCCTCCGATGTTGTTGTTGTTGTTGTTGCCGCTGACGACCACGCTGCTGGGTTCTGATTTGACGGCGTAGGTGCTCTGTATGACGGGGATGGCCGGCTCGGGGCTCGCTGATTGGCTGGAGCAGTCTGAGGTCAGGTGCGGGGAGGGCGTGGCCGTCGTCGCCATGGTGATGGCGCCCGGGTAAACGCCGACGCCGCCCGGGCTGGTGCACAGAGGGAGCTGGGGCTGAGGCCTGAGACACAAGCACAGACAAGTTAGTCAAGGACCTTTATGGAGCATTGTTACAGTATGTGTGCCCCAAATTGTATGGTAATCCTTCCAAAAAGTTTAAGAGTTTTTAAGCAGAAATGGTAAATGTCAACCACAGTTTAGAGTTAGAAGAAAGGTCAGAGGGTAAAGGGAAAGGTCTTTACGGTAATAGTTTTTAAAACCTTTCAGTCTCGACCAAAGGGGTGAACTAAGCATGGTTTCTTCAACAATGAAATCAACAAAGAACGATTTGGTCAAAGAAATAGTTATTAAACAGATAACTCCAAATGATCAGTGTCTCTGGTTTGACTATTTATAAGTATGTATTTGAATTGTTTTCTATTGTTATATAGACAACTGACAACACTTGTCAGATAATTTCCATTATAAAAGGTAAATATGACGATTGAAGAGAAAAATGTGAAGTGGTCTCTTCCTTTTTTTCCACAGCTGTATCAACTGGCTACTGTACAAAGATAGGACTGATCTGTGTCTGATTGATACATTATAACCTCCTTTGAACAACACCACTTTGAACAAAAGCATTAATTCTCAGGCTCCTTAAGTTTTAACAGAAGCAGCTCTTCTCTCATCCTGCCGGGGCCTGTCCCAACACGAAGTCTCTCCCTGCCTGCTCACAGTAGCGTGTGTTAAATAACCTGTTAAGATAGTATATGGAATGGTGGTAAACACACATCACTCAAACAGGGCCCTCTGGCTCCTTTAAATGAGCCACATCAAGCACGCAAAATTGCTGTCACTTTTCTCACCTAACAGTTTTCTCCTCCCCTGTCTCCTGAAACAATTACCGCCCCGTACGCTCTCTCTTGACAGACTCATTTTCACATTAAAACAACGCTTTAAAACAACACCAGGTTTTAGTTGTATGGAATGTGCCAGCAGTGCCTTGTATGTGTGTGTGTACTGGATCCCAGAAGCTATTTGGTTTAGCCTTGATTGAAAGTCCAGGCTTGGAGAATCATACGCTTTTTTTCTTTTTTCTTGTTGCATTTTCTTGACCACACACAGTAAATGTGGCATTCAGCCTGTGACGTCTATACCCTTCGCCTCTCAAACATCTGCTTACATTTCATATTCCACTATGTCTGTCTGTGTCCAATTTCACCGCCCGCAAGCGCCCTAGCATTGTCCTAATTTAATAAATGACAAGCTATTAAAAATCGCTCCTATTCAAAGCCCTGGCCTCTGGTAAATCCATCTCAAACACAGGCCACTGTGATGCCTTTAAACACATCCATGGCTGGTTCCTATTAAGACAATGCCACTGTTTTTTCCCCTCACTGCACTGACTACACTCTAAAAAAAAAAAACGTTTTGGTTAACGTCTAAGGGGTTTTGCAGATAATACAAGAAGGTTCCAAGGATTAAGATTTTCAAGACCGGTCTGTAAATCCTGATGGTGTCTCCACAAACCTCTCGCAAATGGAGTTAAGAATACTTCGCTCATTTTCATACTTAGGCATATTGAGAAAAAATACCTGACAACAATGCAATTTCTTTTGAATCATCTGAATGAAATTTAGAGCAAAAAGATATATATTTTTTTAACTAAAATGCCCATATGCATGTCAAGGTGTGTAGAGCGGGCAGGCACCAATTGAAGTGAAAGGTCACAGGTGCAGCTGTAAATGATTCAAAGTCATTCTGAGTAAAGACACAGAGACCAGTCTGTGGTCTGACGAGGCTCGTGGCCCGTCAATGCACAATGGCCCCTCTTAAGAAACGTGCTTCATTCCTTCAAACATTGTATATAATGCAGCGATGCAGAAACGTGCTTTTGGACAAGCTGTTTCTGTGAAAACACACTGTGTAATTAATAAATGTTACCATTGTAAACTGTGCACAAGACACTGTGCAGTCTTGGTATTCTTACACATAAAGCAGTCAGGACATGAACATGGCTGCGGCTGCACGTCATCTTAAAGGTAGAGTCAGCGATTCAGGAGAATGCTTGTTGTTAAATCACTTTACCAGGCTCTGTAAACCGGCATGTTACTATCTACGATGGCCCCCCCCCTCTGTTTACATTCCCTTTGTGTACATACCCGTTTACACCAGATTTTTTTTTCAGCACACACCGAGATATTCACTGATTTAGACTAAAAATTATTTTGACAGCAAGCATTCTCCAGAATCACTGACTACTCCTTTAAGACCTCAACAACACACAACTGTCTTGTTGATAGCACTTAGACGGCGGACACTCACCCGACAAAGAACTGCCTCATCTCCTGACGTCTTGAGCGCATCATCTGCTTGTATTCTCCGATGCGCAGCTTCTTGCCGTCGATGATGCATGTTCTCTTGGGCCGAGGCTTGTACTTGTAGTTTGGATATTTCTCCAGATGGATCTTGCTGAGTCGGGCCTGCTCCTCATAGTACGGCTGCTTCTCCTGGTTGGTCATGGATTTCCAGCGAGAGCCTATTTATTAGGGGGCAAATGATTGAGATTTTTTTTTTAGATTTTGTCCATGTACTTAATTTTTTTGTTTAATTTTACCTTCACTAAACCTAGTAATAAGACATATACGTATATTTAGTTTAAGAAATCAACATTACAGACTTCAGGAAGAGACTGTAAAATGACTTTTATGATAGAGAAAAAAAGGTTTTTAAATGTTTTGCTTAAAGTTGCAATGTGTAGAATATATTCTAGAGCTTTCACCACTAGATGCGACTAAATATTCAGATATTACACACTGCACCTTTAACTGTTTGTGGTAAAAAAAAAAAAAAAAATCTAATGGGCATTATATATGTGATCTTACATTTGCTATCAACTGCACATTGAACCAATAATACAAATGACTTATACAGGAGCTTTTTATATATAATGTAAAAATGTCATCTCTTGTGGCGGTTTTCTGAAGGTTGCATGTAGACGTGCAAACAGACACCGCTGCGTCTTTCACAGTTAATGCTGTTTAGAATGGGAGAGTGGATCACACTCAGCTCCCTCTTGGCCCAAGAAGAATGATACATTGTGTACTTGTAATTCCCCCGGTAAGAGGACCTTCTGAACAAGTGGACAGGGCCATTACTAAAGGAACGCAGCACATCTGCGAAGGAAAGGAGCGCTTTCCCTCCTCCGCTCTTCCACAACTGAATATACACACTGCGCCTCGCTCCACTGTTTATCAAGGTTTATCACAAACTGCTCTTGTACTTTTGTCACACAGGAAACAGAGGGGAGGTTTTTTTTCTCTTTTTAAACCTGCCACCCACTCCCTGGAGTCCAGCTGTGTTATTATGTTGTAGAGACATGAATTGTACACATGCAGTCATATACACATACACAATTGAGCACTTTAGTTCCTGCTTTTCTATTTTTGCCACAGAGGCCTCGATACATTACAGGAAAATAATTTCTTAAAACAATATCTTACTACTCGCAATTGTCTATAAACCTGACTTTTTATTTCATTATAATAAGAACATTTATATTTGACTCAAATTTAAATTCAGTTAAACCGTTTGCACATCAAATTGATGCATTTTGTCAAACACAAAACGCTCCTTTATCAGAGCCTGTTTAAAGCCCCTAAGTCATGAACACAGAGCCACCTAAGAAAAAGCTATTTGCTAATGTTGCGCAGGAGGAGCTGGTTGGAACCCATGCATCGGACAGTGGAGGTCTTAAGAAACATTTTCACGCTCAAGCGTTACGCTGAGCACGGTGTGTGAATGGCTATCTGTGTCGGGGAGGTTGGTATCAACACGGCTACGTTTTAACTGAATGCATCCATCACACTAGTCAGGCCCACACACTGGAGCTCTGTGTGCAAAGTGTTCCAGGTTTAAAAAACACACTAGTCCTTCTTATATAGTCCACAAGCCTGTTGGTTACAAACCCTGTGAACTGTAGAAATGTGTCTACCAGAAACTAGATGGTTTATCCAAAAAATGTGTTTAAACTCAGTTTTTATTTAAAAAATATACACAAGGCATGAGTTTACGAGATTTTAATATTAAAAAAATAAAATTGAGGGGGAAAAAATTTAAAGTGGCTAACCGGAGCTTTTCAGCTTTTGTTGATTCTAGTGGCACCTTTGGACAAAAGAGGTAGTGTTTTTAAAAGGTCCAATGCAGGTGAAATGAATGTAAGAAAGACCATAGATGTGTCGCTATGTGGTAATGTATGTGTATACATGTGACTATGTTAGACTAATAATGGTGATGATGTTGAAGCAAAGTAAACTGTGATTTAGAACCCGGGAGGAAACACACCGGACGTTATGTTACAGGTCCTTTAACAGTTACGGGTTCAATGTCTAATCTTGAATCTTGATGTATTTTCTTAACTTTTACTATCCCTTAAATGCAAATTTTCTAATGTCTAATCTTGATGTATTTTATGCCACTGTAAAGCACTTTGAATAGTCTTGTGTCTGAATTGTGCTTTCTAAATAAACTTGCCTTATAATCATCAGAGGTGGACGATAAAACATTTCAAAGGTCTTGATAGGAAGTTTGAAAATAAAAATGATTCAGATAAACCTATTAAACTCTGACCTAGGATCTTGCTGATGTTGGAGTTGTGCATGTCGGGGAAGGTCTGCAGTATCTTCCTGCGCTCGTCTTTGGCCCAGACCATGAAGGCGTTCATGGGCCTCTTGATGTGCGGCTCCGTGGTGTTCCTGCCACGCGCCTCCCGGAACACGCGCGCCTCCGCCATGTTATTCCCTGTGTGCCACAAGGAGAGAGAAAGACGTTTAGAAAGATATTTTCCATATGCCCGCCATCACTGACACACACACACACACACACACACACACACACACACACACACACACACACACACACACACACACACACACACACACACACACACACACACACACACACACACACACACACACACACACACACGTTCATCTTTCATACTTTCACGCTTGAAATGCAGGAAACTGCATAGATAATGGTCCCCTGTTTGTTTATCAGGCCCCTTTGCAGGATGTATAACCAAAAGTATAACAAAAAAAAAGCGATTCTGGGGGTCTGGCTGGGATGCCCCTCAACATTGTCACACAAACACACATGAACCATACGCGCCATAGCCATAGATAGTATCTCAGCCTATATGCTCCTGTGTGTAGCCCTCTGTTTCAATACTAAACCACAATGCAAACTCCTCAACTCATCATCGCCGGTAAACAGTGGAGCTATATGAGTTACAGGTGGGTTGGAGAGAAAAACATTACTAATGCCAAGTCAGTGTCCAGAGGAGGTTGCGTACATTGTATTGTTATAGAATACATTTAAGTTGAAGTAAATTCTTGTTATCATCATTTATTAAAGAATTTGATATTTCTTATTTGACGTTTGCTACCACACACACTTGTTGCCTGACCTGGCTCTGTTTGCATACTTGCACTGGGTGGGATCTTGTGTCACAAACACTTGTTGGGGGTGGGGAAAAAAAAGTAGAGCCTCTTGTCATCTACTTGCAGGAATAATAACAGTGTAAAAATTTTCAAGAGAGTAAAATGTTGAACGTGTTGACATTGAGCGCTGTGTTTAGCCGTTGAGGGTGTCCCTTTGCCGAGGCTTCCTGCAGAGCACAATAAATATTTGTACACACTGAATACCTGCGTGTTCTGGCTTTTTCTGGAAAGATGACTGTTTCTCCTTTATTGAGATGCGGAGGACCCCCCTAGACGTGTGGGGGCCCTCTTCTCTCTCTCTCTTCTCTCTCTCTCCTCTCTCTCTCTCCTCTCTCTCTCTCTCTCTCTCTCTCTCTCTCTCTCTCTCCTCTCTCTTCTCTCTCTTCTATGTGGGGCCCACGCAGGCAAAGGTCACTGGTATCAATTTAGTCTGAACAGGATGTGAGTGCTTCTAACTTACTGACTCTCTCAACTCAGCACGTATTTCCTTTCATATAACCACTTTAGCCTTTTTTTCTTTTGCCATCGGGTCTTATGTGTGTATGTTTATGAACTATACCAGGATATTTAGCATCCACAAAAAAAGGATGTCAGACCAAATTCAACAAATTGAGAGAGGAATGCTAGAGAAAAATGGAAACAAATACACAACATAGCACATATACGCTATTTTAGGCAGCGAAAGGGGGCTCACCATCCAGGTCTTCTGGTCTGGTGAGGTCAATGACTCGATGGACCATCTTACCAGCATCCTCTCCGAGCTTCCCCAGGTGCTGGCTCAGGGTCTCGTAGTGCAGCCGCTCCTGCAAGACAAGGACAAAGGTTTGAACGGTTATTGTGAAACAAGAGGCAACATTGAATGTGGCTGCAGCATGACTTAAAGTGGCCACAAGGTACGTTCAGTTTGTCTTGATTCTACGGTTGGAGAAAAGTGGTGGTGTTTTTATGACACCAGAGCTCGCTGTCCAAAAGATGTTTGCGAGGGAGTGCCAGAGGTGCGTGCATTTGTTTAGGAAGACACTGAAAGAGAGACGGCAGGATGCATGGCCATTAATATGTGACTATGTCAGATTATTAATGGTATGACGATGGTGAAGCAAAGTAAACTTTGATTGTGTACCTTGCAGAAAAGTGATGGTCTCGTTTGCTGTTACAGGTATACAATCATCAGATATTTTTTTTAACTGTTTCGTAAAACATTTAAAAGTCCCTTCTAGGAGGCTTTACTTTGAGAAAAATGTGACATGAGCTGTTAAGTTTTTAATTCTGGATCCTAGGCAACCAGTGAATGCCTGGCCTCTTTTCAATCGTGTCACTAGGGATGAGTTTGATGGTAAGTGACAATAAAACTAATTGCTGGGTTGAGTTGACAGAAGAAGGAAAGTCCTGCACAACCCCCTAAAGAATGGTCTGGGTGTGTTTGGATGCAGCTAGCTTGATGTGAGGAAAATGAGTCATGATGTTTGTTATGCTACGAGCTAATAGCCAAGTCAAAAAAAGGGCTTCGAGGCATCATTGTTTTTTCCCCCCGAAAACGTACCATCACCATCATCCATGATCCAAGCACTCTCCTCTGATTTAGGCTTTTCGGTCCTGCCTGCCACTCCACTTCTGAGACAAATAACTTCTACGAGCAGCCCATGCCTTGGGGCCTTCCAGCTAAAAATTACCCCAACCAACCACGCTCCCAAACTGCGGTGGAAAACATTGAAACCCTCCGCACAGCTACCGCACTGCTCCACTCCTCTCTTTCTCTCTCTCCTCTCCTCTCTCTTTCTCTCTCTCTCTTCCCCCCTTTCCCTCTCTCAGCTCTCCTCCTTTTTTCTGGTGACAGAGGCATTTTGTTTGACGCAAGGAATGGTTGCTGGGTGAAGTCATGCCGCGGTAGCCGCTGGCAGAGTTGGTGGAACTTAGGGCCGGCTTGTATATGTGTGTGTGTGTGTGTGTGTGTGTGTGTGTGTGTGTGTGTGTGTGTGTGTGTGTGTGTGTGTGTGTGTGTGTGTGTGTGTGTGTGTGTGTGTGTGTGTGTGTGGTGTGTGTGTGTGTGTGTGTGTGAGCGTGATGTGTAGTGGGTGTAATGAGTGTGCTGGCAGTGTGTGGGAGTGCTGGACTAAAGAGAGGAGCGGCGAGGCCAATGTGGAGCAATAACGGCGAAGAGGAGTGGTAATTTCAGGCCCAATCCCACAGAAACAATAGCTGCGTGGGCAGTGCCATGTTTTTCATTCGCATTTGGAACAACCGAGCCTTAACAAATGTACTTAAATGTAAAAGGAGAAGAAAGTACGGAGAGAGCGTCGAGACGGAGATGGGAAAGAAATGCATAGGAGCCAGTGTGTAAGAGGAGTGGAAGAATAGAATGGAAAATATTTATAGTCCAGAGACTGAGAATAAAGAACGAGAAGCGTCACTTTTTCCAGCAATGCACTGTAGGTGGACTAAACCAATGGGACCTTTAGAGTAAAGGCGGTCAGTGCTTGTTGATGATTGCTTTCAAAAATCTGAAGTCGAGAGGTCTTGGTCCCCTACCAACACTATAGTGAATTAACCGGAGATAGATTATACTGGTAGTCCTCAAAATGATGCTAAACATGACAGATGTGCTCAGATGATAATTTCTCTAAACATCCTAAGTCGTTAGGAGACGTTCTACCAATGTTCCTGGGTAAACGGGGAGGAGATTGGTGGAAAACCCAATGCACAGTAGAGTTACGCTCTTAGGAAAATGGACTAGGACAGCATCAATAGAGGTGGACCAGTCCAAAAATACAGATTAACAGCAGAACCCGCGCCAAAATTTGCAAATACTCCCCCTGCGGTTGGTCTACTTGAAAGTTCCTTGTGGCGTATGAAATAAGGAGCTGTCTTTGCTTTGTTTAGTCCAGATTGAAATAGGTTTGGCCCGTGCGCACGCCTGCATGGTTTGATACTGGACTGATGCCTTTTTGGAGCAGCTTTATAGACTTAAAAAAAAAAAAAAAAAAAAGGAAAATTCTCTTTCATGAGACTCCATTGGTATTGTGTACACTGTACTGTGCTTTTGTCTTCCATTCTTCATCACATAGGAATTACGTGTGAGTGTCAGCGGGTTTTTGGACCTGGGTTTTGGAGTCCTGGTGCTCAGGCAAATACAGTAAAAAAAAAGAGGCAGCACATTGTTTCAGAAACAACTTTTATCTGGCAACCCATCACATACTTGATATTACATTTCAAATGAACTGGAGCAAAACGAGTTGCACTTGACTTCAGATGGGGCGAGTTGACTGCAGCCAAGGACTCAATTAATCAAACACAATGAAGGACGCGTGCAAAGGGGCAAAGTTACGATTACACCAAATAAAAGATTGAGATCAACGAACTAATTGGAAAATATCAAGTTCATTTACAACTAAAAAACAGTTTGGAAAGAGGAGCCCAATATTCACTTGAAAGCATTTCATCTGTGCAAAAAACCCGGACCACAGACAACAAATCACATCTGCGCCCGCTCAGTGTGTTCAAACAGACTATTGCTTCCACACTGAGGTCCACCCAGGCTGAGTATTGCTGCCGAATGTATATTTCCAAATGTATGAGACACTTGACTCTTTTTTGTTCCGCCCGGTCTCTCCCCGTCTTGGCATTTTGCGTCTCTCTCTCTCCACTGTTGCTAGTGGTAACGGTTCCAAACAAATTTTTTTTTCTCTTTAAAAAAAAAAAAAAAATAAATCCACACCGTATTGAGCTCATTACCACAGTTACAACTTGCCTACCGCCAGCACGGCATGCCTCCAGCTGACCCGCAGCCGTTTACTGTCTCCTCCCAGACCAATCAAGTTTGGCAGCCCCTCTTTCACTCCCCCCCCCCCCCCCCCCCCACCACCCCCCACATCCCTCCTCATTTTTTCTGCATCTCTCTCTCTCTCTCTCTCTCTCTCTCTCTCTCTCTCTCTCTCTCTCTCTCTCTCTCTCTCTCTCTCTCTCTCTCTCTCTCTCTCTCTCTCTCTCTCTCTCTCTCTCTCTCTCTCTCTCTCTCCTCTCTCTCTCTCTCTCTCCTCTCTCTCTTGCTCGCTCTGTCCAGACGTCAGTCAGTGCCGGACTGTTTTCTCTTCTTCCTCCTCCTTCTCCTTTTCACCATTCCTCCTATTCATAGCCCTTGACACCCTCCTCCTACCACCACCATCACCACCCCGAGAGAGAGGCTCCAGTCCAACCCCCCCCCCCCCCCCCCAAAAAAAAAAACAAGTAGACACTCAACGGTCTATTTGCAGGTGCCAGACTGGGCTTTGTAGTGCACTTTATTATAATGTATATCATTCAGGCTTCAAATAGAGGCAGCATTACGTCAAACCTTTTAATCAAGACTTGGACTGGGAGTCTGAGCTGCTGCTTTTTCACAGGCGCGCTTCCTACACAGACCAAAAAGCCACCAGCACAGCACAGGCCAATATAAACCTTCTATACAACCAGTTCCCTTCTTCCAGAATTATTCTACTCACTAGCGAAAGGGGAAACTAGGGGAAAGCTACTGACCAACTTTATTCAACAGGGGAAACAGCAGACAAACAGACATTTCTCTGTAATGAGCCACATTAGAATTAAATGTAGAGATCTGGTCAATATCAAAAAAACTTTAACCAAACTTAGCCTGAGCGGAAATTGCTGAAAATGCTGGAGGAAACAAACTTTTTATTTTAACAATTTAATTAACCAGTATAAAAATGGCTGATTTATAAATAGCGGGTGGTTATAAGAACAATGTAACTTCTGTTCACTCTCTGACAAAGTGGACCAAACTGCAAACCCCAGCTCTTACACAGCTGCTGAGGCATCTGCTGACAGCTTTAGAAAAGACACTACGGCAGGTTTGTGTGCTGTGTTAGCCATTGGGTCAACTTAACGGTTAAAGGTGCACTATGCAGTTTGATAGGAGTGGGATTTGTTTACGTCTAAATTTTCTGCAGTTAGTTTGCAAGAGATATTTTCTCTACTTGTAATTCTTTGTATTGAATAATTCTATCATCATAAATCGAAATAAAAGCATATAGAACCATACGTAAGACTGAATATGGTTGTAAACCAAACTGTGGGCCCTGCTGCTGTAAACAACAACAACAGTGAAACAGTAACTTTTCAGGAAGCTTTCTTACTTCAAACAGTGTTCCAGGGATCCAATTTTCCTGTGAGGAAAGTTTGTTTATTCAATTATGAGAATATATCTAAAATGTTCACGTCTCTGACACACCCAAAGTTACATAATGCACCTTTAAATAATGTGACATCAGAAATAATCCACATGTCCACATCATTCAGTGCACTTCAGTTTAGAATCAGCTGTTGAGTGATTGTGTACGTGCGCAAGCAACCGTCCAAAGTGAGAAAACCGATCTTGGAGCAATAAAAAAACAGTGTGTGTTCCTTCTTATGTGTGTGGCCTGTGGAACTATACCTGCTCTCACTCTGCCATCACCCACTGTGTTCCCCTCTTATGGAAACAGGAAAAGTAGTGCCTGGCCTTTTACAGTACTTTATTATTCTACCTCATCAATGTATGTCCTATTTCATGTAAACCTGACCAAGTTTTGTAAGAAATAAAAAAAAACTACATTAAGAATTTCTAGATTTGATCAGTATATTCTAGTGGTTGATTTTGTTTTTTTTTATTCAGAAGAAACTTGTCCAAAATTGTGCGTTTTTCTTAAAGTGGGCTGAGGGAGTGTTTAGTGGCTTTTCAGATGAAAGAATGGCAAACAGGCTTTCATGCACAGAAACACACACACACACACACACACACACACACACACACACACACACACACACACACACACATACACGACACACACACACAAACACGCACATGCGCACCACCACACAGCCATACACAGTGGCTATTTCAGTGAGCTTTGGCAGCCGCAGGCCAGCTGGAAGCAACGTAAGCGTAAGGTGATACTCAACAATGCCACTAACTGGCCAGGCCTCTCGTCTGTACACCAGCTATAATGACATTAACATGGCCAAGGCCAGTGCCGAGCCAGGACACACACACACACACACACACACACACACCACACACACACACACACACACACACACACACACACACACACACACACACACACACACACACACACACACACACACACACACACACACACACACACACACACACACACACACACACACACACACACAAAAGGGACTCCGGATCACTTTCAGCCCTTAGTGAAATGTCCATGCTTGAAATGAATGCTGTGGGACAGAAATACACAAACAGAAAGCGAAATAAACACAAACACACAGGCTCAGACGTCACCGCAAAAGCTCCCTTTGGGTCGAATCAGCATTGGGCAATAAATAGCTCAACATTCAATATAACACTGAGAGATGCAGATGCCATTGACAGCAGTTGTCTCAGTCCCTCCAAAGTGTAAAAGCCTAATTTGCCGCGTCACTACAATGTCTGTCATGAAACAGAAAAGGCTTCGGCAGAGCTTCAAGTTTCTAAAAGGGCCCGAGAGACAAATTCATTTGGACGAACAGAAAACAACACACAAATCCAAGGTAAAGAGAAAAGAGCCGGTCTCTCGCCGCTGCCTCCCAAGGTGGAGCGGGTGAGTCACACTCTCTCACTATCCAGCAAGTTCCATCCATGAATTGTTTAAGACAGAGCAAAGCCTTTGAGCGCTTTACAACAACACACACACACCGCACACACACATGCACACACACATGCACACACAAGCATGAACACACACACACACACGCACGTACACACACACACAAGGGCGTGTACGCACACACACACACACACACACACACAAACACACAAAGAAAAAGTTCTCCATCCCGAAGAAAAAAATGATGTATTTAAATCTAAGAGAAAGAGTCTTTGAGCTGCTGTTGTTAGGTAACGAATAACAAACTGACAACAAAACACCGAGGTCTGCTGTCGCCCTCGTACCGGAAACAATTACTTTGAGACTTTCCAAATGAGCTTTTTATTAGCAGGCCATGGAGCTGTAAACCAAATTACTGCATCGCTTTGGTTTTGTTCTTATAAAAGTTGGAAAAATGTTGCGCTTGAGACGCAACACAGGGCTTTCCGTGCAATAAACTCACCTTAATCCCTAATCATTTTCAAAGTTAACTTGGTTCAAAAAGCTTGTTTTTTTTCAGTACAGCGAACCACATTTTTTTTGCCAGACAACTTGCATTAAATCTTAATAAACTATTTATTAGTATAGAGGCTGATGTATAATTTATATATGAATGAGTTTTTCAGCGTTTACTAGTATAATGACTTCAAACATAAAATAAAGTCAACTTGGGACCGAGGATGAGTACAGAAGAGATACATATTTTGCCAGATTTTTTGGGATGTTTTTCCTGCTGAAGATGCAAGACAAACAAGTCCAAAAAAGACTCAAAAAACAGCCTGTATCCTTGGAGTGCACCACTCATGACCTACTTGGTGGGTTCAAAGTCTCCAACCCTAAAATATTCATGAGTTCCTTTTCCTCCTCCTTCCTTTTTCCTCCATCCTTTGCAACTGGCAACATGGGATCAATTGCGCAGGAGAGCCGGTCTAATCACGTTCCCTATGTTTCACTGAAACTAGTCGGATCCCGTGGAATCTGTGTGATTGGCTGATCAGACTGATTGAAGATGTTTTGGAATATGGATTTCCCGGTGGATATGAGATCCTGGTACAAAGGGCCTGTCTCCCGCTCCCTCGGCCCAAGGGGGGGACAGGGGAATGGGTGGGGGGGAGAGGTGAGTGTGGAAGGGGGGGTAGGGAGGTTGGGGAGGTCCCTTACCCCGAGAAAAGGCCCTTTAATTGGGCTAAAACCCCCAGGCCGGGATCCCCCCTCCAGGGCAAGTAGTGGAAAGCTGGACTCCATTATACGTATACACGGACACACAGACGCACACACACACTTTAGGCGTACACCATCTCTTCTCCCAAAAAAATCACCCACTCAGTCTCAGTGAAGACAGGCACACACACGCACAAACACACACAACACACACACACACACGCATGCACGCACGCACCTACAGTCAAACAATCACACAACAACACACACACACACGCACGCACGCACGCACCTACAGTCACACACACTCACAGACACACACACACACACACACAGCCAAAACCATCACTTGTCATTGGCCCAGCTGCTCCCTCTTCAAAGCTGTTGGCTTCTGGGTGGCCGTGGAGATGAGAGGAGAAAAGAGAGAAGTCCTCAAGAGCAACAGCCCGCGCCAAACAACACCAAATATCATCCGTGAATATGTCTTGTGCCTCGTGCACAAAACCTTGAACACTCAGCCAATGAAATACGGTTAAAAAAAATTAACAAGGAGCGAGGGCTTAGGAGATTTGTGTGTGTGTGGTGCACGTGTGTGTGTGTGTGTGTGTGTGTGTGTGTGTGTGTGTGTGTGTGTGTGTGTGTGTGTGTGTGTGTGTGTGTGTGTGTGTGTGTGTGTGTGTGTGTGTGTGTGTGTACGAAGGAGTAACAGAGAACATGACGTGGATCTTAATAATAAAGAAACCCTCTCCCCTTTCTCCTCAGTACATTATTCGGCAGGCTGTCCCTGAAATAGAGATGTAATATGGAGAAAGAGTGCACTGCCAAATAGTGGCTCAAGTATATGACTTCACAAGGGGATCATATGTTTTCTATGTAAAATTAATTTGCAAAGTAACGATACATCTGACAAAGTAGCATTCATATAGTTAAAATGACCAGTACATCGTCAGTGCACCAAAATAGTATAGTTCTTAGAAATAATGTGTAATGTGTGCACATTCTTATGTGTGTGTTCTTCATATGTGTGTGTGTGCACTCAACACTATCAGAGCTCCAATCTGAATTCTTTCTTCAACATGAAAGAAAATCCTTTTGAAAACAGCATTTGGACCATGTAATCTCATATAGACCTTATCAGTGTAAAGTGTATCTGTGCATCTGCTAATGTAGTATAGCCACATGTGATGAGTCTGTCCCCCTCTAACCTAAGGCAACCCAGAAGGAAGAGAAAGTGGGAAAGCTTTCTAGTGCCCAGCCAATAGAGGGGGGGGGGGGGGGGCACTATAACTCATATCAAAACAAGAATTTTATTTATTGTAACTTGAGTAAAAATAGATCCTATTTCATCTTGAAAACCTAAAAATAGTAGGTCTCCTTTTTGTTTTCTCTCGTAAACCATTGGATGAAAGGGTCAACCAAACAAGTGTTCTATCGCTATACTGTATATGTGAGTCTGGTTTAGTGTGTCTAAAAGCCATATTCTTTACGTATACATGTGGGATGATGGCATAGAAGCAGAGGCGCTGACCAGTAACCATGAGGTCGCTGGTTGGATCCCCGGCACCGGACAGAAGGGTGTCAGTAGTAATACTAGTGGTGGCTGCTATTACATCTACGCTGCACACCATCTCTACCATTGTGTCTTTGAGCAAGACACTTAACCCTGTGCTCTGACACCCCTCCGAAGTGTGGTAACTTGAGAGGGGACATGCGAAAAGATGAATTTCAATGTGCCTCGTGTAAATTGATGGATAAAGATAACTTAACTTAACAATCAAGGAAAATGTGTCTGTTATACATGTGTTTAAATGTAAGTAAAGCATGAGTTAAGGGGGTCCCATTGACTAGACATTTTCAGTAGCCCAGCCATGTGTGTGAGGGGGCCTTCTCTAACCTTATTGCCGTTGTTGAGTGTCATTCCGCTGAGGGCAGAGAGCTTTGCCTCCAGACTGTGGTGGCCTGTCTGCTGCTGCTGCTGCTGCTGCTGCTGCTGGTGGTGGTGCAGCTGCTCTCTCTGGATCTGCTCCCTCATGCTGCGGGCCTCCTGGATGGCCTTCATCACCGCATCCTGGTCCCCAAACAGGGCTGTGGAGTTCAGGCTGGACAGGATGTCTGGGGGAGGGGGGGGTGAGACTGGGTGTGAGTGAGGGGCTTACGAATGCGAGATTATGTATTCCTTTAACAATGAATTGAATGACTAAATAGAGACCAAGTGAAGTTCAAGTTCCAAAACTTTGGGTGTTTTAATCAGATTTGACAGTAGTGTGGCAACATGAGGACCGACCCCGATGAGTGTCATCAAATACTGATTGAAATCTTGCTGTTCTGATTGGAGTACATCTATGTTTCTAAGTGTATATGAGATCCCTTTTTCTCCAACAAAGCCAATTCAAACTTGTGAAATAAGTCAAATTGTTCAACTTTGACTTTGTTTTCCAGTAGAATGCTTCTGAAGACACAGTCCTTCAAGAGTTCTATTCACCATCATCAAATTGTTTAACACGTGAATGATTTCATGCTCCCAGTTTGTAGTTTGTCGGAAAATAAATCGCTTCTAAATAAAAACAATAAAAGGAACGGATGGTTTTGAAAACATATTCTTTCAAAGCAAAGCATATGTCCTGAAAAAAAACGAAATATCTGAATGGATGCTGAAAAGAATCCCCATGAAGAAACATTAAAACATCTGTATAGAAAATTGGATTTTTAAATTTTTTATATTAGGACCAAATGTTTGCTAAAGTTGTTTTCCAGTCCGCTTGTGTCTGAACATGACAGCACCCCCCCCCCCCCCTCCACCTCCCCTACCCCTCCCCTCCATGTTTATGTGATTTCACACTTTTAAAGCCGATTGCACATTTGAAGAATGAGAAGAAAAAAAAATAAATAAAAGGATGCAAAGTTTCCGTTCGCCCTCTTCGTTTAATTAGCAGACGGAGTAAGTAGGAAGCAGCAGAACACACTGTATGCTTGGGTGGCCGTTAAAATGGGCAAAAAATAACTTTGCAAGGGGAACACAAGCGACGCGTCCTCAAAGCCACTCCATGGCGAAATTGTTTTCTTGCGGGAGGGGAGATATAATGAGAGGGTTTTTTTTAGATTGGCCTTAATAACAGATAGCAGTGGTAGAGGGGCATAAAAGGTCTAGCGCGGGCAGACAATGATGTGAGGAAGCTCTTAAAAAGCAAATAACGTGTGTGCTGGGTTTCACTGCTTCCGCTGCCGGGGTTTTCATTGGGGCTAAATACAGGGCTTTGGACTCCTGTAAAACACAAAAGCACGACGCGCACACACACACACACACGCGCATCGCATCGCACACGACCAGACACACACACACACACACACACACACACACACACTCGCACAGCCAACACCACACACACACACACACACACACAACACACACCACACACACACAGGTCTCCTTTCGTGGGCTTGAGGTGTCTGCAGTCTATCAGACGCATGCGACGCGGCTGGGTCTTGTCTGTGTGTGGCAGGGAGCAGGGAGGTGTTTGGGTGGGTGAATGTTTTTGTTTTTCCGGTTGAGGGGAAGGCAGGGTTGATACACTGCAGTGAGGAGGCTGTTTACTCTGGATGCTCTGCACAGTACAGATGGGAACAATACGGCGGTGTATGGCCTTAAGTGTTTGTGTCTGAGAGAGCGAGAGCGATGTATGTGTAGAGTGCGTCAGTATTTCCCTTCAGGATTTTATCTTGGCATGGCGAAGCTGCATTTAGAAGCATGTGATCCTTATTGAACCTGTCAGTAAAGCTAGAGTCCATGTATTTTTGATTTTAGGCAGAGTACTGTAAGGTAGAGTAGCAGTGCTTATGCGGTGGGCCCACCCGATCTACCCATAGGTAAAGGAAACACAGGTGTTCAGTGTGTGTGTTTGTGTGTGTGTGTGTGTGTGTTTTTGTGTGTTGTGTGTGTGTGTGTGTGTGTGTGTGTGTGTGTGTGTGTGTGTGTGTGTGTGTGTGTGTGTTTAGACCTACCCAGAGAGGTGTTCCTGCCCATGTTAGACAGGGGGCTGGGGATGCGGCCCTTGCCCAGGCCTGACGGGCTGGTCCTGTTCCCAGAGTACAGGCCCTGTGTGGGGGACGTGGGCGAGCGATGGGGCTCGGCCGTCTTGGGTCGGGCTGAGAGGTTCAACGGCTGCGTGGATCCTTCCTCCTGTTAGTGGGAGCACAAGCAATGGTGTTTAACGGATCAGGATATGTGTCGAAATGTAACTGAAAGAATTCATATTGAAAATTGTTTTATATGGTCATATAGGGTTAAAATTCAGTTGTGAAATCAGAGCATGCACAGAAAGGTCTCACTCATCCAGCATCATCATCTTTTACTTTGTGGCTCCACGGCTGTGTTTTTGCTTCAAGCAATAGTTAGTCTAACAGTATTTCTATTGTTAAATAGCCTACACTACTTCCAGAGAAGCCTTGGATGATATTTCATGTGACACCGATACTGTATTACATGCAATATTTTGGCCAAACTATTGTATTGTATTGTGTATCTAGTGTAATGTCTTTTTAGTTGTGGTTGTATTTATCTGACAGTTGCCACGGGCACAGAGGGATAATATAACAAACCAAACTAACTTTGGTGATGCTCAACAACTGATCATTCATTCCTGTCAGATATTTGCCGTTCAATACAAAAAAAAAAAATCACCGCTAACCTCTGTGAAAGTGAAAAATAAAACCAAGTTGGAGTGTACCTTCTCATCTCAACAATGGCCCCCTTGTTTTGCGCAACTCAATCAAAAGGTTACCGACCACATTAATCCTTTGGAAAAAGTAAAGCAGCGACAAAAACAAAAGCTACTGCATGTCAACGCGGCCTGACTACGGCTCTTGTGTTGGCAGCAAAGGCTTAACGAACATGGACCTAATGCGGCGGAGCTATGGTTTCAGCTGAGGGAGGTGTTGAGAAGGAAGAGGTTTAGGAACGGGGTTTGTGTGTGTGTGTGTTTGTGTGTGTGTGTGTGTGTGTGTGTGTGTGTGTGTGTGTGTGTGTGTGTGTGTGTGTGTGTGTGTGTGTGTGTGTGTGTGTGTGTGTGTGTGTGTGTGTGTGTGTGTGTGTGTGTGTTTTGGTGGGCTCAGGAGGCTAGCCAAATTGAGGGGTGGGCTGAGCATGTGTGTGTGTGTGTGTGGTGGGGGGGGGGGGTTAGTGGTGGCGGGGTGGGGAGTTTGGAGGGGCGCAGCAGCACTACTGTTTGAGTGCGGTGAGCTCTGACGCCGGTCTATTGTGACGCCGGTTGCAGCTGTGCCCCACACACACACATGGCTTCCATTACTGCCTCGTCGACGAGTAAAGATGAGGAGAGCGCTCCCTCTTCTCTCCCCTGTTTTCTCTCTCTCTCTCCTCTCTCTCTCTCTCTCTCTCTCTCTCTCTCTCTCTCTCTCTCTCTCTCTCTTCTCTCTCTCTCTCTTTCTCCAGTCAAGGGCTCTGGCTCCTGCCAAGCAGCAGCCAGCGCCAGTGTCAGTTTGTGTGGGGTGTGTGGAGTGTGTGTGTGTGTGTGTGTGTGTGTGTGTTGTGTGTGTGTGTGTTGATCGGTGACTTTTAAATAAGCTGTTTCTAATTGACATAAAGACTGTGGGCCCATGCGCAGATCGTTGTTTCAACAACTTCCAAATTTCCAGCCTTTCACTTGCACTTTCATCATCATTATTATTGTGAGTGTGTGTGTGTGTGTGTGTGTGTGTGTGTGTGTGTGTGTGTGTGTGTGTTTGCAAAATCGTAGATATTCAGCACTCACTCTTTCCTTTGTCTTATTATGTTGTCTGTTAGTTTATGTACCATGGAGACAGTGGTTTTTTTTCTTCCATACATATTCCTTATACATTCATATTAGAATCTGTGAGTTGGTTGTTCCTTAAAGGTGCACTATGCAGTTTGTGATGCATTTGAGTTTGCAGTTAGTTTACAAAATATATGCTTTCTCTCTACTGTAATTCTTAATATTGAAAATCTCAAAATGAAAACTAAATTATTTTGAGGAACCTGGAACCAAACGTAAGACTGGAATATATTTTCAAACCAAACTGTGGGCCCTGCTGCTGAAGACAACACAACAGTGAAACAGTAAACTTTTCAGGAAGCTTCTAACTTCAAACAGTGTTCCAGGGATCACATTTTCCTGTGAGGAAATTTCTTTATTCCGTTAAGAGAATTCACCTACTTCTCTGACACACCCAAAGTTACATAGTGCACCTTTAAATAAAGTCAAATGCTCTGTCTGTTGCTGATGTTTTTGCCTACTGCCTTTAAATATCAACCCACACTATTTTTCACTCTATATAAAACCTTTTTTTATTATTTTTTTTTTTTTTTTTTTACATTTTACAACAATTAGATTTACCTTGATATGAGTGACAGGACTGGATGCTCGTTTCTCAGTCTTGAGTGCGGAGGGGGAGAGGGGCCGGAGGAGTTGGGAGCCTGTGAGAGGGGAGTCATCTTGGCTGCGGGTGAGAGCTGCATGCTGGCCAGCTGGGCGGCATACAGCTGCTGCAAAGAAGAAGGGCAAGAAACCAGCGAAACCGACAGGCTATTAACATCGCGCGCCAGCAACTAGTCAGTGGCTTTTCCTCTTTCATTCTCTCTCTCTCTCTCTCTCCTCTCCCTCGGCTGTGCTTAGGCCCCCCCACACCCTAAACACACACACACACACAGGCACAGCGTACACACACACACAACACACACACACACACACACACAACACACACACACAGGCACGCGTACGCCGTACACACACACACACACACACTTTGTATCCTGTTGTTTTTTCGCTGAATCCTCTCACTGGTACTGCATCTTCTGGGTGTGTGTCTGAGCCAAACACACGCACCACACCCACACACAACACACACACACACACACAACACACCACACACACACACACACACCACACACCCACAACACACACACACACACACACACACACACACACACACACACACACACACACACACACAACACACACACCTTTATCTGAAGTTGACAGGAGTGTCCCGCACAAGAGGAAGATTTGTTTGAGGGAGCGATCATTTATCAGGGAGGCAGCATTCCAGCAAAACATTTATATTTTAAATGATCTACAATCCATCTTTGACACTTATTCTTTCAACAGATGCTGGGAGCAGCTTGTACATCCATTTGCATCTAGAATTAAATCCAGACAATAGCTAAGAAAAGTTTTGAATGCCTGCCTTTTTTCTTCCTTCATTTTAAACTTGACTACAAATTGGATAGCCTTTTTCTTGGTTCCGCACAAATGGGTCTGAGTAAGAGAATTTGGCTTTTTAGGTAATGCCTGGCTCAGTATTGCTAACAATCAACGGCTGCTTTTTATTTCTATTTAAAAAAAAACAATGTGAACCACAATGGAAACAAAGCCACATGACTGTTCTTGTGATCCCGACTATCTAACCTTTTTTTTTTACAGTCTAGACTTTCACGGCAGAACTGTGTAATTTTAAACGATAGCAGCCAAATAAAATAAAATCCAATTAGGATCACGAATGATACTTTGGGTGAGTTTAAAAAACACTTGAGACTAATCTGTGTTAGTTCTCCCATTAACTCTTCAGACAATTGACTTTCTTCTTCTTCTTTTAAAGTTTATTCCCAAAGACAATCTTGGGAGGTTTTAAGTGGGGTGTAGTCATATACTGCAAATGACATCTTGGGCCCGGAGTCCAAATTGAAATCACTTGAAGATAATGTAAAAATAATAGAAAACTTTAAGTAAGGACCTGGAAAGTGTAAGCCGTCTCTCTGCCTTCAGGGGGTAGGACGAAAAACATTGGACGGTAGGCTAGCGAATGAAAAAAAAAAATAAGAAAAAAAATTATACCGATTTTCCATCCAACAAAAATCAAAAGAGTCAAATACTGGGTCGGGCCCGCAGTCCGGGGTCTTCTAAATCAGAGTTAGCTGGCCAGACAAACCGCTGCCTGTAACCACTGTCAACCCCTGTCTAAATGCATTGGAGTGTGAGTGCTGTTTGACTATCAAAGAGCCTGTCCTCAGGAAAACCACCCAGACCGTGGCTGGCCTTCACTAAAAGACTCCCTCCTCCTCTACTTCTTTCAATTTTTTTTTCATTTCTATCACCTCATCTATACTCTCTCTCTCCTTCTACATTTCCCTGTCCTACTTTTGTCCTCCTCTTTTGATCTCCCTCTCTTTCTCTCTATTTCTCTCTCATTTTTCCACTTTGTCTAGTTCCAAAATCACAGGGTTCCTACAGCGTTAAGACCAGTTAGATTTAAGACTTTTTAAATTTAAGACCAACTTCACCAAACAAAATACATCAGTTACTTAAACTTTGAAATGTTATTGCTCTATTTCATGTCGTACAAAATAGCCAAACCTAAAAGCCAGTAACAATATTGCACTAAAAAAACTAAAAGAGGTATTAGTAAATTATTTAGAAAACAGATGCTTCCAATGATTGAGATTCTAAAAGGCAACGTCACAAAAATACATCTTCAAGTATTCTTCATTCTTACAAGAATTTAGAAAATTATTGATTCAAGACAATTGAATAATACAGGTCTTATTTAGAAACGGACTAATCCAATGCCTTGTAAGACTTTTTAAGGATCCGCGGGGAACCTTGAAAATCACTCCTCACATATCTTCTCTCCTCCATCTCAATCTCTGATTCTTTCTCTTTATTTTTTTTAACTTTTTCTCTCCATTCCCCCTTCAGTCTAAACGGCCCCTAGTGTTGTGGGATCTGATTTCCCCTAGACAAAACTGCAAAGCCTCCTGGGACGTGGAGATCCAACAGCAAAGAGTGTGCACTAAAGAGAAAGAGACAGGAGAGAAAGAGACAGGGAGAGAAAGAGACAGGGAGAGAAAGAGAGAAAGAGAAAGAAAGAGAGAGAGAGAGATGGAAAGAGATGGAGGGAGAGAGAGAAACAGAAAGAGAGAGAGATGGAGAGAGAGAGAGAGAGAGAGGAGAGAGAGAGAGAGAGAGAGAGAGAGAGAGATGGAGAGTTTTTTTTGCGCTGCTGCCTGCAGACACACGAGACCACCGTCGCTTCACCGCCGAAGCGCCAGGGCTCAGAGAGAAATTGGCTGGCCCTCTTTCCACTTCTCTCGGAGCGATATTAAACACAAACAGAAGGGGCCTCACCGTTGAAACAAAGCCCTGATGTCACGCCGCTTATTTTCCTTGGAAGGCAGCGGGAGCGCGCGGGCCAACCCCTGGCGATATGAGATCCGCGTAAGAATGTGTCTAGAATGGGCTGGTGGTGAGGGGGCCTCTCGCGTCAATCAAACGCCCGACCGCAGCAGAGTAACTTCTGGGATGCTGCCTGATATTCTTACAGCTCTTAAGCGCAGACACACGAGTCTTTGAGGTAAAAACACGCAGTTTGGATTTCACACCCACGCCGCTTGTGCGCAATCACACCCCATGCTGTTGTCAGTGTCGGGGTAGTAGTGATCTACATATATAATTAAACCTGTAGTTTAACTAGCATAGCTTGCTGGCATTACAACTACATTCATAGTGATTCATATAGTTTTAGTTTTTTACTAATACTGAAACAGTTTTGGGACAAAAAAGAACACATTTATATGTTATCTTAACTCCATTGCTTCTCTCAATGAAGCTCCATTGATGAGCCCAAGATAATAGAAAATCCAGATGTGTTTACAACTAAAATGTGACATCACTTTTTATTTAGACCTCGTGAAAAGTCCAGATGGGACTGTTTTATTTGGGACAGTTTTAGATCTCAATGTGGGATGGTAATGTGTAATAATTTACTATATTACATGTACATTTGATCATTTTTACAAACTATTTTGAACTACTTTTTCTAAGTAGCTTTAGCCAACCAAACTAGATTTCTCCCTATAGGCATTGCTGTATTTCAGCTTCATCCAGTGTGAGTTCATTGATATTTTGCAAAGCTACACTTTTACAGTAGCTTCCCCAACACTGGCTATTGCGCTGTTAGCAGCTATCCCATCAGCAATTCTAGGATAAGAAGATGGAACTGAAACAAAAGCTTTCACTCCCTCTTCTCTTAAAGACACTCTTCTAGATTGATTGGTGACTTGGGAGGCCAATGTGCAGCGTAAACAAGCCCAACTAGAGCGCTCGCCATTCACTCTACACCCAGGGGAAGACAATGCCGCAATTTCCTAAATTACAAATTGACAAAGAGGGCCTTGGAGCCGTTCAGACTATTTGACGGTTTGGACATTAGTGCTAATTTGACTTAAATCCAAATGATTAGTCCTTCATTTCTGACCCTTCTGACCATCAGCAGGTTTTGTTAAAAGCCATCGTCTGTACATAATCTTAACATGTGCAGAGAGGAGGTGATGTTGTTGTTGTGTAGTGTTGGTGTGGGCTGTGCTGTCTGGACTGCTGTACTGTCTGTAACCCTGCCAACAGCCTGTTCCATAGTCACACTGGTCTGTTCCATTAGGACTGAGTGGAGAACTGCTCCGAACGGCCTCGCTTAGTGTCGAGCTGTTATCGATCTCACAGGGAAATACACAAAACAAATGAGGTTTTGTCTTTTTCAGCAGGTTACCAAGGGGTGGGGGTACTGGGGAGTGGAGGGGTAGGTATACGGGGGTCGACTACCACTGAGCTGGCCCCTCACTGAGAAGCTACACTGGTGGATTTAGCTGTGAATACTACTTAGTACAATACATTGCTCCTCTTGTATCACTGTAAAATTGCATATTTTAATAATCCAGTCATTCCCTCTTTATCATTTTTTCGAGTTTTATTATTTTTTTCGACTTCTTTTAAAAGCTTCCAGTGGACAGGTGGTTTTGAAGAAAATATGCTAACACACTTAAAAGCCCTGCATCTGGTTCGTCCATATTATTGAGATGTCCATGGCAAATCAAATATAACTAACTAACTAACTAACTGACTAACACATTTATTTCCAAGACATTTCACACAGAGAGGCAGGAATGCTTTATTAAGACAACCATTATCTCACGTCCGGTTCACTTTTATGGAGCAGATTAATCTAATTGCCAACTTATCAGTGTCTGTGTTTTAGAAGAAATAAATCTTTTAGGCCTTATTAATGCATGTTGGCAAGAAGGGGCTAAAAACCCATGTCTCCGGGGCACCATCCCCTCCACGGAAACAAAAATAGGGGCAGAAACACAGAGAGGCAAGACAGCAGGAAAATGTCTTATGATTTCAACAAGAATGTCTGTGCTAAGCAACTGTATTTCACTGGCATTAGCCCTCCGACAAAGGGGGCCTTTCTTCTGGCTGGAATCCTCTGTTTGTGAAGGGGGCTCTACTCTACTGAGGGCTCTGGAAACAATTGGCCTGATCAAGTTCCCACGCTGATAGCACGGTGTTGTTTTGCTATCAAAATTGTTTGGTCAGGTTGTAATGGGTCAAGGGACAACAACGGGCAGCTTTTTGGCCAAATATTTCTGTTCTCTCCTCTCTCTCGCTTTTGATTTGATAGGGTTTTTCTTCAATTTCTTTCTTAGAGAAAATGGTGAACTAACTCTGTAAGTCTAGTTTATTTTCCCCTGTGCTTGAGAATGTGCTGCTTCTGTCATGCCAGTGTGTGTGTGTGCCCGTTTGACCATCAGTGCCAACTATACAACATCTGGAGGAGTC
The DNA here is from genome assembly GCA_026122265.1 of Ammodytes dubius. Classification (NCBI taxonomy): domain Eukaryota; kingdom Metazoa; phylum Chordata; class Actinopteri; order Uranoscopiformes; family Ammodytidae; genus Ammodytes; species Ammodytes dubius. The sequence continues at coordinate 5,280,937 of CM047513.1, read as the reverse complement.
TGGCTACAGCATCTGTCCATCCCCGTACTGAGCACAGATCTGGCATTGAAAGGCTTGAAGACAGCTGGTGTGTACTGGCCCTTACAGTATGCAGCAGAAGAGACTGTTACCAGAGAACTAACAAGGTGTAATTGTGTATTTACAATGTGTTTTTTTATAGGCTAATAGGCACAGTTTCACACACTGGAAATAAGGCCGTTGTAAAGTGAAGTCAAGTGTAACTGAAACTAACTAACTCTCTTTTTAACAGTAGTGCCTTCTTTAAATAACACTACCATACTCCCAGACATAGACACAAATGTTATATTTCATTTTACTGGGTAGCTACAGTGGTTCCCTTTGTTTACCTACCCATTTACAGAGCCTAGGCAGGCTTTGTACTAACACTGGATTTTTTATGTAGCGCACACGGACAGGTAGTGGATCATGAGAAGATATGTTCATGGATTTTGACAAAAGGTGATTTTGAAAAACAAGCGTTCTCCAGAATGTCTGACTCCACCTTTAATAGAAGCTGAACCATATCGACTTCCCCAAAGTAAGTATATCAGTGCACTATGCAGGTGTATTATGTCCATCCCCCATCTAGATCCTTTGCAAGCGCTACATTACCACGGTACAAATAATGCTACCGGCACATTTTTGAGGTGAAGATATAAGAGGGACAAGTACAACTCGTAAATCTCCTCATAATTGCTTTTGGCGTAGGCATTGTTGTCAAAACAATGTCCAAACATGTGCTGGGAGCCAGCGCCTCTGTCTCAGAGAAGAAAAAAAGAAAATTCTTTCAGATAATCACCCTTTTTTTTCTCTCTCTCTCTCACACACACAAACACTTCCCCCATACGCTCCCTGTCTTCCCCCCTTTTTCCCAGTCTCTAAACCAAGCGCCAAACGCTGTGATGAGAAGCTTCCTCTTTCATTCAGGTTCATTCCGTGAGGCAGTGTTTAAACGTGAATGGGATTTGCATCTCCGACATCATCCACCCTCTTTACCTCTCCCTCTTGTGCGCGAGGTAGAAGAGACTCTTTTGATCATTTCAAAGCCAGAAGTGGATATATAGGCTGTGTGCTCCGAGGGGCTCACAACCCCGAGCGCTGCGCTAAGTCAATAGCTCCTAATGAGGAGCCTCGGTAAGCGTAAAAAAAAAAAAAAATACCACAATACAAATTGAATAAACTCAGATAAGGATTTCTTGTTACATCCAATAAAAGCCTCATGCTATATGGTAATGACTTGACGTGATGATGAAGCAATATTGTTCGCCGCTGAGAAAGCTTTTGAAAAGGCCTTTTGTTTTCCGTGTGCATTGATAGAAGGTATATAGGCAAACCACGGGGTGACGGCCGGGGTCGTGTTGTGACATTCCAAAGCCCGCCTTTTTCCGCGAGTCGCAATTTCATTTTTTTGTGTTCTGTTCTTTTTTCTTGTTGTTTTTGTTCCCCCCCTGTTTTTTGTTCTCTTTCGCAAATATGTTTCTATGATAACCATTATGTTTAAGTGCTATTCTCAAAAACCACAGGTGTCAAGCGGCAATAAAATGTTTGATGAATTGCCCGGGCCAGGTGTTGTGCTGGTGGGGGCGGAATTCCTCTGTGATTCATCATAACAGCTTTTGTCTGCCACAGCTGACAGGCAGCAGATAAGCGCGCTAGCATGTTAGCCTCGACCTATGCACAAGGCTTCATATTTAACCAATGAATCGTGGTGTATTATTGAAAAAAAGTGAACTCCCCACTCCTTTTTAACATCATAATTTTTCCTTTATAGATGTATTTAGGGTTATTCATTTAGTGACATAGGTATGCTAAAACATGGAGCAGCTTAGAATATTACTTAGTTACTTTATACAGAAGCAAGGCCAGGAAATAATAATGTACACAGACGAATTGCCATTTGAATGATAACTTTTGTTCACGGCATTCCATCCCTGAATTTATGTTCTTTCACTATACTTCAATGTAAAGCACTCTTGTAATGCATGTACAGGTAAATCATTTCTATATTGTAAGCACTTTGAGATGCATTTTCTTGTATACGAGGTAAAATCTGCCACAGACACTCTTAGGGTCTTACAATAGCCTTGGCCTCTCGGTTTCATAGGCATTATGGCATATCGGTATATATAAGAACACCATTGTATTGTTTAGATAAATAGAAGTCAAGTAAAAAAGTCTATAGGAAATAGTTGAAGTGTTTTTCTTTTCTTTTCTGCCCACTTGAATTCAGTCGAGAACAAGTGGAAGTTTTATTTAGTTTGCAAAGTTACTTTTTCAATTTCTAATAACTTAAATGGTCTTGGGTTCATGGTCTGTTGGTGACACCATCAGGATTAGCTCCATTCATGTGCTTTCTCGTTGTACAAACCCTCGCTCTTATAAGGGCTGTGTCTTTGTCTCTCTATGTTTATTTGAACGAGAAAGTACTCACTTATCACAATAGATATTGAAGAGGCACTTCTTCCGTTTGCTTTGCTGGCCTATGATCTGACACAGTCTCCCAACTTTAAAATGATGTAACTTTTTTTTTTTTTCACAAAACAATTAAAAGTTTGATATAGCTGTTTCTTTGAGTTAGGTTTAAACAAGTACATCAATGTTCTGTAGAAGACAGAGGAGTAGGAGAATTAAAATCCAGGTGAAACTGAAGCAAATATCACACACCACACACACACACACACACACACACACACACACACACACACACACACACACACACACACTGACACACACCCATCAAACTCCCACACCCTTGGGTTCTCACCACATCATTGTCTAACAAGTCTGTGCTTGTCTCCACCGTTCCATCCTTTTGTTACAAAGCTATTACTCACCCCCATTCTGTGCAATTTCATTTTTTAAAGGGTTGGTTCACCAAAATTACACTTAATGTTTTTACTCTGACTCATTTAGCGGGAACCGTCCATGCAGATAATTAAGTGTTTTTGTTAAGACTCTGCGGTTGGTTTGTTTTGATAAATGTTTCACTTTCAAGTCTCTTACCTGTAGTTGTAACGGGCTGATTCCGGACGCCGCTGCAGCCGCCATTGTAGATGGAATGAACTGCATTGGGTAATTCTCACCTGTTGAAAAAGACAAAACCACAAATATTGTATAGAGAGAAGGCATTGTTTTGTGTGTGTGTGTGTGTGTTGTGTGTGTGTGTGTGTGTGTGTGATTGTGTGCCTGCTTGTGTGTGGTGTGTGTTGTGTGTGTGTGTTGTGTGGTGTGTGTGTGTGTGTGTTGTGTGTGTGTGTGTGTGTGTGTGTGTGTGTGTGTGTGTGTGTGTGTGTTTAGACCTAAAACATTCTGCACAAGAACTAACCCGCCCTTTACCGTTTACTATAGTCTTTCTGTCTGTCTCGCCCTTTGTCTACTCCCTGTTCCTCTGTTGTTTCTCATGTTTATATTCATGCCAAAATGCAACATGAAGGGTCACCAGTGTTTTTATTTGAAGGTTAATAACGTTCATTGTCGGTACACACGGGGGCTTGAGACTAGGGGCTTGTTTTCTAGAATTCAAGTCCAGTGTTTCCTCATTGGGGTGGTGGATGCACTCATACATTCATATATACCGTGTATAACCCTCCTGCTGTTTAGCCCTAAAAGGCTTTCCATGTCCGAAGCCTTTGTTGAAAAAAAAAAAAACCCAACCCAAGTCAAAGGAGAGTGTAGAATAATGGCCTCTTACTCCCTTTCTTTATTTTTCTGCCTCTCTCTTGTGCGTTCTCGCGGGAGTGTAGTGTTCACGCAACAGTAGGAAACAAACATGGAGGATTCTGGATGTGGCATAGAGGGCAGTGGTGCGTGGCGTCGGGAGAGCACCAGGAGGAATGCACGCAACTTAGGAATGTGTTTGGGACGAGAGACAGCGGAAGAAAGCAGGTGGTGCCGCAAAGCCTCGCAAATAAGACCAAGACTGTGTGTTTCTCTTTGTTTGTCTTCACGTGCTTTGTTGCACCTGTTTGCGCCAAAATCCCTGTGCATTGCTGGAACATGTAACATTGCATCCACTTCCTGTAAGTGTGTTTTAGGAATGCATGTGTGTGTGTGTGTGTGTGTCTGATATCCTGTGTGTGTATTGTTGGGTCGGTGCGTACAGGACAGAGAGTTGTGTGTGTGTGTGTGTTGTGTGTCGTGTGGTGTGTGTGTGATAGTGTGTGATGGGTGTGTGTGTGTGTTGTGTGTGTGTGTGTGTGTGTTGTGTGTTGGTTGTGCGGTGTGAGAAAGTGTGAAATTCCACGTTGCAGATGTGTTGTGCAACTGACATGCTTTCAGCGCGCCGTAAAAGAGACATTCCAGTCCTGGCTGTGTCCAATGTATTGTTCCCCATGTGAACAAGCATGGCTTGTAAATCTCCCTGCTCAATTTCCAGAACATTCCTCACCTGACACACCTCATTAACATAGACTGGGATCCCTGTGTGTGTGTGTGTGTGTGTGTGTATGTTGTGCTTGCGTGTGTGTGTGTGTATTGTGTGTGTGCTTGCGTGTGGTGTGTGTGTGTGTGTGTGTGTTTCTTTCTCAGTTAACGAGAGCTGTCAGAGCTGTAAAGCTTTTGTTTTGAGGGGGGGTGACTGTTTATCCAGGTAACATATATTTCCGTACCACTCACCAGGGTGTAATCTATCTTGGGCAATTGTTCTGTGGGTGGGGTTGTGTGTGTTGTGTGTGTGGTGTGTGTGTGTGTGTGTGTGTGTGTGTGTGTGTGTGTGGCGTGGTGTGCGAATGGTGTGTGTGTGTGTGGAACGTGCGTGTGCGAATGCGTTGTGTGTGTGAGCGTGCGTGTGCGAATGTGTGTGTGTGTGTGTGTGTGAGCGTGCGTGTGGATGTGTGTGTGTGTGTGTGCGTCGTGTGTGTGTGTGTGTGTGTGTGTGTGTGTGTGTGTGTGTGTGTGTGTGTGTGTGTGTGTTGTGTGTACCTGGCTTATAGGACATGCTCTGTGGGAAGAGGAAGCCCTGCTGTGCGGCTGCGGCGGCGGCCAGGAGCGCTGGTCGTGAGGAAACACTGGGATCATCAGAGGAGACATGTGACCCTGGACCTGAGAGAGAGAGAGAGGAGGGAGAGAGAGGAAGGGAGGGAGAGGGAGGGAGAGAGGAGGAGAGAGAGAGGAGAGAGGAGGAGGAGAGAGGGAGGAGGGAGAGTAGAGAGGAAGGGAGAGGGAGAGAGAGAGAGGGAGAGAGGAAGGAGGAGGGAGAGAGAGTGAGAGAGAGAGGGGAGGGAGAGGGAGGGAGGGAGGGAGGGAGGGAGGGAGGGAGGCAGGAGGGAGAGAGAGAGAGAGAGGGAGAGGGAGAGAGGAAGGGAGGGAGGGAGAGAGAGAGAGAGGGAGGGAGATATAGAGAGATGAAGATGTTAAAAGTCCTTAGAAAAATGTGTCATAAAAACACCTTGACAAGCACATGAAGCACTCCTCTTTATAGAAATGCTAAACACAATATACAAATACAAAGCACGCATAATGCAAATGATTCAAACGTAAGGATGGAGAGGGAGAGATGAAGGACTGTTATGTACAGTATATTGAGAAAAAAGAAAGACGTAAGCAGAGAAGATAGAAAGAGAGACTGAATATGAAAAGGAAAAAAGGAGTGGATAAATGCAACGATTTTAAAAAAGAGAGAGAGAAATAATGCTGACTTAAAAACTAAACACAGCACATACAGATGTATCTTCACAAACGTAATGATCTGTGGGACGAAGGAATCGAAAAAACGAAAAAAAAAGTACATTATTGAGAGACAAGTATAAAAAATGTCAAAACAAAATTCCTCTAAAACAACAGGATAAAGAACAGCCGCCTTTCAAGTTCACAGCTTGAAAGACCTTAAAAAGACTTGTGTCGGACTGAGTCAAGAAGATGAGGAGAGTGTATCAAAGATGAGCCTGCGGGAAGCTATTAGGAGGTTGGTTGTACTTAAACACTGGACAGTCTCACTCTGTTCCCTCTATCTCTCCCTTTATCTCATCCTTTACTCTCTTTTCTTTCATTTTTCTAGTTTTCTTTCCCCCTCATTTTCTCCTTTACTTGTCTTCTTTTTTCCATTCTCTCACTCGTCTGCAGTCTGAAAGTTTGTCAGATGTTCAGGATAAAAATGTACTTGCTAATTAGGTGTATTTGAGTCGAACCGAGGATGCTTTTAAACCAATCAATATGTGGATTACTAGTTATTGATACTAGCTTGTATCAATACATACATTTTTGGTCTATTAGTCATATAATTAATACATTTTTATTCTTTCATTATTCTTGCCATCTCTCCCCCTATTGTTCTTCTTGCTCTATTAGAAGAACACTTGTAGACACCCCATCTTTCTTTCTCTTTCTCTCTCTCTCTCTCTCTCTCTCTCTCTCTCTCTCTCTCTCTCTCTCTCTCTCTCTCTCTCTTCTCTCTTTCTTTCTCCTTTCCCTCTCTATCTCTCTCCTCTCTTTCATTCTCTACTTCCATTCCATCTCTCTCTGTTCAATGCATATACTTCCATTCATCACTTTAGCTCAATTATCCCCAGGCCGACCCTGTCACCCACTTTCCTACGGACATGTTCATCATTCGATGCAAATAACACAATCAGCACGTTCCTTTGGTTACAGTATGTGTAACATTGTTGAATGGGTTAAGAGCGTCCTATGGGATGACTGTGGAGCGGACGTTCAAAGAGAATCGCCAAGTATAGGGATAGAGAGAGAAAGGAGAGAGAGAGAGAGAGAGAGAGAGGGAGAGAGAGAGAACAAGGCAGAGCAGAGAGGAGAGAGAGAGAGAGAGAGAGAGAGAGAGAGAGAGGGAGATGAACAGGGCACAGCATTCCGTCTATTATAAGATCTACAGAAAATGGAATAATCGAGGACAAATCTGATAAGCAATTAATCGTGTAAAGCGTTTAACGAAAGCGAATGCTTCTTTCAGCTTCTCACATGTGAGAATTTTTTACTGTTTTTTCACTGTTTTGAATAATTGTCAATTACAGTTTTTTCTCAATTGCTTAGACAAGCTTATTAAAACTGAGATACACTTGATTTTCATATTGGTACATATTTGATTTAGTTGCATGTGTTTAAATGCTCAGTGAATGTAAGAGCATTCAGCAAACAATATGTGTATTTCTATCTCTCATCAGATTTTTTTGACCTTGAGAGTCATGGATATTTTAAACATGGTGGGTTGGTCTTCACTTCATCAAAGAGCCATATGATGCTTTAGATTTGGTTTTAGGGGTCAAGGTTACAATTAGGCTGTGGGTGGGTGTGTTGTGTGTGTGTGTGTGTGGTGTGTGTGTGTGTGTGTGTGTGTGTGTGTGTGTGTGTGTGTGTGTGTGTGTGTGTGTGTGTGTGTGTGTGTGTGTGTGTGTGTGTGTGTGTTGTGTGTGTGTGTGTGTGTGTGTACAAGTATGCCTCTGTGCCACAACACAGCGAGCCGACATCTGTACTCTCAACAGATGGCATTGTCTGGTGATTATAGAGATACATGTGTTCATCACCTGACCATTTCTTCAGACAACGTTGTTTAGGTCACACTGCTGCTTTCAGGTTGAGAGGCCTCCCTCATCACACACACACACCACACACACACACACACAACACACACACCCCCACAGCACACACACACACACACACACACACACACACACACACACACACACACACACACACACACACACACACACCACACACACACACACACACACACACACACACACACACACACACACACACACACACACACACACACACACAATGGACGTTAAGGGGTACTTTTGAGGGATTCCCGAGCGCATAGACACGACTGGTCCGACGTCTTGTGACACAGAGAAAGAAACGAACGAAGAGAGAATAAAAACAAAACGTCTGTGTGTCCGAATGGAACAAAAAAGACGAAGAAGAAAGAAGTGTGGGGGGAGGGGGGGTGTGTGTGTGTGTGGGGGGGGGGGGGGGGGTACAGAGTGGGACAAAATGCTCCCATTCATTGTATTCCTCTGGGAAACACTGGGACTGACTGAGGCTGCTTCACTGGCTGGCGCATACACACAAAGATGTTCTTTTACAGAGGGGGGGATGAATGGGAAAGGTGCTGCTTCTACAGGGGCCCCCGCTCTACCTCGGCTCCTAAGAAAACACAAGGCCCCCTTCCTCTAACTGCCCACCAGACACACACCGATACACACACACACACACACACACACACCTATAGGCACAGGGAAACATGTGTACACGCTCAGACACACACTCAGAATTAATGGTCCTCCTGTGTGTACGGGCTGCGGGGTTAGAGGGCAATGAGGACGTGTGTGTGCGGTGTGTGTGTTGTGTGTGTGTGTGTGTGTGTGTGTGTGTGTGTGTGTGTGTGTGTGTGTGTGTGTGTGTGTGTGTGTGTGTGTGTGTGTGTGTGTGTGTGTGGTTTGTGCGTGTGTGTGTGTGTTGATGTGTTGGAGACGGAGTGAAGAGAAGAGAAAGAGACGTAGCTGTCGCCTTGTCTGCACACATGTGATTGTGAAAGATTTGATCCATAATTTGACTTGAGGAAACAATCACCGAATTCATGAGGTAAATGATGCTGTGTTACCCGCCTGTACTCTGTAGCCAGATGGAAAACAGTCAAGAGCTTGTTCCTAGATTCCAGGTTAAAATAAAATAAACTGTTAGATGTTAAATAAAGCAATAACTATGCGAATACAAGTTTTAGAAAATGGACAAAACCGTTATGGTCCCAGTAGGCTACACTTTTTCAGCACAGACACCTTAGTGATGGTGATGTGGCACTATATGATGCAAAATTAGTTAGGACAAAATCTCAGCGGTTCATCCAATTTGTAGATCTACATATTCTGATTAAGATTATTTGATTAAGATGATATAATCAACTATGATGATATTTGCAGTTAGCACCAAAGTCCTGCCAACCCAACTCAGAGTTAGCCAAGTGTTGCTGGTTTTAGCTACTTCTTGCCCATTGTTGTGGTTCGGACAGCCTGTATAAATTCTATAGTTGAAATAACTCTTTGCCATAAAACTGTTGGTTGCGGTTTTCAGTATTCAAGCTATTACAAGGTTAGCATGCCGCTCACTTGAAACAGCAGAGAAATGTAACATAATCGATAAACAAGTAGCTAGTGAGAAAGCAACTGGCTTGACAAAAGTTTGTTATTTTTCCACAGTTTAATACTGTTAAGCGATGGGTGTTTGCTAACATGTTAGCCATAGCAACTTGATATATGGTACAGGCCTACAGGGGTTGGTTTTTGGGTTTGTAGTACCCATTGGCCCTTTAGTGGTCAGGCTTTGCTTAATGCTTCTGTAAATTGAACACAATATCCTCTACACATAATTAAATTGCTCAGTTTGTTCTTGATGAAGGCGCACAATGAAGGGGGTTTTAATTGAAGCACACAGAATTACTGTAGCTTATAGCATTTTTTTCTTCCATAGGCTAACGCACAGGTTAATACAATGAAGTGAGGGCCATTGTAGTGTCAAACGTTAGCGTTAGTTCTCCATAGCTGGTGAGTCCAATCGGCATTATAAGCCTTCCATGGCTTTCCGAGTCATTGTGTCTGAGGCTGGATGTGCTGACGTGGGACCTGCCTGTCTAGCAATGGCCATTTGCCTGCTCCATTAGTTCTTATGCATGTGTGTGTGTGTGTGTGTGTGTGTGTGTGTGTGTGTGTGTGTGTGTGTGTGTGTGTGTGTGTGTGTGTGTGTGTGTGGTGTGTGTGTGTGTGTGTGTGTGTGTGTGTGTGTGTGTGTGTGTTGTGTGTGTGTGTGTGTTGTGTGTGTTATTGTGTCCTGCCTGTTTGTCTAATCACAAGTTCAGCAACCCAGACTACACAGATCCTCACCTAACGTCAGCACTTTATTGACACGAGAAATCTTCCAGCTTTCACTCAGACTAAATAAATAAATGTACAGAGGAGAGGAAGATGCCATTAAAGTAGTTTATCTGCAAGACTTCTGACATTTTAAATCCGAACTAAACACCTATATTGTAATCTTATCAATGACGGTCAAAACAATATCTTTTACTTGAATGAGTCACGTCGTAAACACCAAACAAAGCAGGCTGCTGTTTCCACAGGGGGCAGCAGACTGGGATTAACAGGAGGAGATGATCCAAGATGAAGTTTGAAAAGTAAAAACAAACAGAAAACAACAGTCAAGGACAAGAAGTCAACGAGAGGAGAGAGAAGGAAGAGGGGAGGAAGAGTTATAAACGAAGAACAGAGAGAGAGAGGGAGAGAGAGAGAGGGAGGAGGAGGAGTGCGGCTTTGCAGTCATTAATTAGCCTGTTAGCTAGGGCCCGGGCGCTGCGGTTAGGGCCTGTGCCTTTGTGGGCCCGAAGGAAATGGGCCACATATGAGAGCCATTATAGGGACTGACTTAACAAAGACACATGCCTGTCAGCCACCAGGCTGGGCTGGGCCACTCTGCCTACGGCACACAAAGGGCCCACCACCACACTGTGTGTGTGTGTGTGTGTGTGTGTGTGTGTGTGTGTGGTGTGTGTGTGTGTGTGTGTGTGTGTGTGTGTGTGTGTGTGTGTGTGTGTGTGTGTGTTGTGTGTGTGCGTGCGTGTGTGTCAGGAGGATATATATAAACCGTCCACATCTGTGCGTTCATGCACCATCAACTGTCTCAATATGCCTGTTTATGTGTAAGTACAATATACAGCCTATTTGTGTTTGATGAAATAATATTAGTTGTTTAGCACATATGGTAGTGTGTGGGTGTGTGTGTGTGTGTGTGTGTGTGTGTGTGTGTGTGTGTGTGTGTGTGTGTGTGTGTGTGTGTGTGTGCAGTGCGCCTGTGTGTGACTGTATCTATCAGAATGGGGCTTCCTTCGGAAGCGTTTCTTAACCGTGGACAACCCCGCTGACTCTCCACACCATTTAAAACCACATGACAGGAAGCCTCGGCCACTTTGAACTATCCCCGCATGCACACACACCACACACCACACACACACACACACACACACACACACACACACCACACACACACACACAACACACACACACTCCCTGACAAACACACTGACACCATACACGCACAGAAGACACATAGAGGAACAATAAGAAATCGAAAAAATTGATAAAAAAAAAGGCCTTGTCTATCATATCTCAGATGAATATAAGAATACATATAAGAATCAGTTTAATACTGATCTCAAATCTGTTAAACCTCATTTACCCTGAAGATGCGACAGACGGCACGTGTACGCTCAACAGTGCACACCAGGGAGTTGCAAATGAACCACTTTTTGAGCAAAAACTTTTTTTAGGGACGGGGTTCTTATTTTTTCCATCTGGACAACATTCAATGTTTTGAATTAAGATATGAATAAGTTAAAAGTGTGTCTCTACCACAGTGGGGCCTATTCTTTTGAGCTGAAACAGTAGCATTTGGTCAGCTCCTCCGAGTATTGGCCTGAGAGCAGCTCAGGTCTGGATTTGATAAGTGGAAACAGACCGGTGCAGCGCTGCCTGTGTGTTTAAAGCCAACACACATCCGACACAGCGTAAACAGCTCCGTACCCCAGTGACTGAGCCCTGGAGCTTAGCCATAATAATTCTAAACTCTCTGTACAGTAGATAGACCATATGCTTTCTTACTGAGCTGGGGTCTGTTCCACAACAATGCTATTGTTTTAACAATACAACACAGAATTGATTCACCACCAGCTGTGATGCAGATATAAATACTCAGCTTTTCAATGAAAACACATTCTTTGTTGTGGTCTCTTTATTTAGTGCATTACTTTCTGTACCTTATACCTAAACAATAGATTCAAATGATACGGCCGTTTTATATTAAATCAAACCTAGGGAAAGTTAAGTGTGAACCAGACAGCGGGCTTTAGGTTTCACCTGAATTTACAGCAGATGCTTGTGAAGTCTTTACATGATAACATGCTGCTCTCCAGAGCTACTTTCTGCTAGATCCCTTCATCCTCAAAACCAAACATGACACAGTATCGCGCTTCACACAGCGTGGAAGAGGATCCGAGCAGAAGCCGCTTTTTATGGTCTCGCTCTCCCCCCCCGGGGGTTAAAGGACTAACGAAGTCCCATCCGAGCTTTATTAAGACCCAGGGGAGGGGCCGAGTAATAAAAGAAGAAAAGATGTAAGGGGTGAAAAAGGAACAAGGACTCATTAACTAGTGCTCACCTCCGGAGCACAGGGAGAACCAAAGCTAGGGAACGATCGGGGGTTAAAAGAGCTACTGTATACGGTATGAGACCAGGCTGTTCAAATAGGCAAGTGTGGATTCAAATAATAATCTCACAAGCTGAGTTAATTCAGTAGCAATTCAACCACTTCAAACAAGAATAAAGCAAAATGAAATACACGCTGGCTGTTAGCCACGGTGTGCAAATTGACCAGCTTTAGGCTTCGCAGCTGGGGGTCATTTTTTTCTCGGCGAGTATATGTGTGTGTTTATACAGCGCACGGATCATGAATCTCAGTGCATCAGGTGGGACGACGGAGCAGATGTAGGAATGAGAGAGGAGGGAAGAACGCCAAGGGAAATCAAGTCCAAACAATAAAATATCAGGGATGTGAAGAAGTGTGAATAGAACGGAGAAGGATCTTTATTTTTATTTGCATGTGTTTGTCTAAGGTAAAGAGATATATTGTCCATCTTATTTTTCGCTTGTCAAGCTTATATTGTGTTTTTTTTTTGTTTTCAATACATTGTTACGGACTGGATTTATGAACGCTACAAACAAAAATGAAATAGAAGAAGAAAGAGCAGAGGCTTAATGTGAGTAGAGAGGCACCAGTATACGTACAGAGGTCAAATAAAAGGTTTGATTGAGTCTCACACAGACAGAGGAGTGCATGTCGAGGTGAAGACTGGAAACACGTGTTGATAAATAGACAAGTGGAGAGCAGGAGGAAGCCCCAAAGGATGCTGGGATATCGACCGCCGAGTGATCAATGTAACAGTAAATGATCCGGCCATAACCAGGGCAATTACTGAGTCACTGCTGTGTGTTATTCGGTGTGTGTGTGTGTGTGTTGTGTGTGTGTGTGTGTGCGTGCGTGCGTGCGTGGTGTGTGTGTGTGGTGTGTGTGTGTGCGTGTGTGTGTGCGTGTTGTGTGTGTGTGTGTGTGTGTGTGTATCCTCATGCCTCGGTATGAATGCAAAGGGGCTAGCGTGGTGTAACTCGTGTGAACCTCTCAATAGCAGTCAAAACATAAAAGAAAAGGGTCATGACCTCTTATGGTATTATCTCTTATTGTTGTTTCCCAATCACACAAGAATCAATGATATAGTGAACGTAAAGGAAGAGGAGGGAAGGGGACACTTAGACCATACACACGGAGGACAAAAGGAGTTAAAAGTTAAATTAAAATTGTGTGTGTGTGCGTGTGTGTGTGTGTGTGTGTGTGTGTGTGTGTGTGTGTGTGTGTGTGTGTGTGTGTGTGTGTGTGTGTGTGTGTGGTGTGTGTGTGTGTGTGTGTGTGTGTGTGTGTGTGTGTGTGTGTGTAGGTGTGAGTGAGTGAGAAAGAGAGAGAAAGACAGACAGAAAAAGAGAGAGAGAGAGAGAGAGAGAGAGAGAGAGGGTAGTCGTGGATATGGGAAGGTGTGTGTCCACTCACCTGGATCTGTTGTTGGAGAATGTTTATCTTGTGCTGCTGCTGCAGGAGCTGCTGCTGTTGTCTGGCGATCTGCATAGACATCAACACACACGCACACACAACAAACAATGTTAATAAAACAATCATCTTTATATTTCTCTATAAGTGCTTCCATTTCCATTATTTTGAGTAGATGAAGAAAATGTTCAATGATGTAAAATAAATGTGTTTCATTTATAATTTGAATGAGGAAAAATCTGCTTGTTAAAAATGATAATTCAAAGAAAGGGCGCAGGCATTCTGAACTAATGACCCCTTTATTTATTGTTACATTTACTGTTACATTTACTTTATTTACCACATTGTTTATGTTTTTCAAATGACACCCTCAACAGGTTTGCCCCAGATGTGACCAAGCCTGGATGATGCAGAACAACATTCAGATTAAAATACACCAAATGAAGGCTATAGAAACTGCTGTAGTAGCTCAACCAGTGTTTGCCTGTTCACTTTTTGATGTTATTGCTGCAAGAATCAACTTTTCTTTCAACTAAAAAAAACATGCAGACGTAAAATTAGCTTCGGTTTCAACCATCCTTTCTGCTTTTAAAAGATCGGTCATTTTTGTGGGGATGAAAAAAAATTGGTAAAAGAAAAACAATGGGTTCTAATATTGAGTGAAAAAGACAAGGAGAAAATGTTTGCATATTTCATGGATTAGGGTCCATTGACAAAAATATTTCTAAAATGTGGTGCCACGTCTATGGCAGCAGGAAAAGTGGGAGCTTTGTGCGAAAACAATTCTTCACAAGCAGTACAGTAAATCATAACGTTGGCGGCAGTGGGTTAGGTGTCTATTTGACCTCAGATTATAATCTCAAAGGGGCCTGGGCCTATAGCGTGATGGATGCTAAGGGGTGGATGCATACAATTAGCGAGTTTGAAGATCTCTGACACCGACAGTGAATCTGTGATGACTGACATGTTTACTAGGCCAGTAAACAGCAACCAGCATGCCTCTGGAGCCCCCCCACCTCCAAACACGCCAATCAACACTCATCAACAGTATGGGGCGTTCACGGCTCTCTCTTCTTCTGTTGTTTTGATGTAAAAAAAAAACGTCTAATAAAAAACATCTGAAGAAGTCAAATGTTAAGAGGTTGAGTCTTAAGCCAGTGATAGGCAGTGGGTTATGGCCAGTCTCCCGAGGTCAAAATCCTTAAAGGGCCAGCGCGTCAAACTATGTGATCCCTCCGCTCCTATATAGAAGTGTAGCAGCTGCCTCTCTTCTTCTTCCTCTTTCTTTTCCTCCTCGAGGAGTCGTTTAGTATATTTATTCTGAAATGTAATTACAGGCTGCTGAATGGGAGGCGGCGCCCATTTGCACACATGTCATATTTCATTAAAGGCAGATTTCTCAGGGTTTGTCTGTAGGGCATTATCCTATCAAGTCTCAACAGCCAAATGACTGGCTGATATTGGAATCTGTCTTTTCTTTTCACTCTCTCCATCTTCCCCCGTTCCTTTGTGAGGCAGTGAAAGGTGGAATGTGTTGTGATGGGAGGTGTGGACTTGTCCAAACAGAGCCTGAGTCGTATGCCGACCGACCTACAGTAACGTGTCAGTAAAGCAGCGAAAACAAAGAGCAAGCTCACCTAAACACCTCTCTGCTTAGGCTCTCTCTCTCTCTCTTTTCTCTTCTCCCCTCTCTTTCTCTCTCTCTCTCTCTATTCCTCTGTCACACGCTAATTTTCCTACGTCTGACACCTGAATACACGCATCAGCATCACTAACTTTTTCTTAGAACTTTCGAAGTCACAGAAACACACCAGTACACTTTGGGGTTTACGACAACTTGGGTCGTAAATTGGAAGTTGTGTCCATCATTACTTTTAGTTATGATGACATTTGACAAACCAAACAAGTGAAACTCACATATTGACTGTTTTACGTAAACCAATGGTTCCAAACATCACACATGTGGTACAAACTAAGGGGTTATGAGGAAAAAATATATAAAAAATACAACTTAATTCTTGTTCACAATGTTGTTTATTTAACAGGCCTTTTTATCATCTGTGCTTTTTTCCTGCAAAGCTAAAATGTAGCTGTGCATGCGATCTAAATATAAAGGAGATCATAAATCTTCCAATGAACTTCTCAACCCTAATAAATCTACTGCAATCTAAGAAGCGAGGTCATTAAAAAGGCAGCGCTGCTTTGTATTCATATCAAGCATTATGAGTGAGGAACTACTGAATGTGAACCGCTCTGTTTTGGGGCCAATAGTGACACAACAGGTGATATAACAGGTCCACCGTTGAACTAAGAAGTCAGTATGCAGATCCCAAATTAAACATGGTTACAAAAAATTGTGTAACATTTTGCATTTGGTTATGTTATCTATTCAATTTGCTCTAAGTTTTCCTAACATGTTGAGCCCTGACTGCAGAGTCGTTCTTTACCCTGTTGGCCACAAACCCTCATCAAAAAGTAATAAAGTTAAGGAATTTTAAATGATAGGATTGTCTTTAATATCCCCAAAACTTACATTTACTAGACAGCTTGCAACTTTAACTTTTACTCTTATTTACACAACTAACTATACAGCTACTGTAGTGCTGCTGTAAACACAAACACACACACATACGCTCGCACACACACACACACACACACACACACGCGCACACACACACACACACACACACACACTCGAGCCCTTATACCTGATCCTGCTGTTGCCGGCCAGCTCCATCTGTTGCCTCTGCTTCTCCAGCTGCGAGGCGGCCATCTTCTTCTGCTCGTCGTGGGCCGAGAGGAGCTGCTCTCTCAGGCTGATCAGCTGACCGATCATGGTGCTCAGCTGGTGCTCCTTCTCTGCCAGGGACTCTGGTGTACCTGGACAGGGATCCACAAGAAAGAGGGCCAAACGGTTAATATAATAGCCCAATGAAATGTTTAATGTGCCTGTGTTAGAGCATGGAATTAACACTGCATTGGTTGGGGATTAAGTGAATGGTAAATGGTCTACACTTATATAGCGTTTTTTTCCCTGGTTTTTCACAGACCCGAAGCGCTCTGCATTGTTTTGTACACTTTCACCCACCCATTCAAACTATACCGATAACAGTAACTATACCGTGCAGGGTGCAAGCTAACTGTCGGGAGCAATCTACCTGCTTAGCCACAGCCAAATTACTTTTATTCAAAATTCAAAATCCCCCAAACCAAGGCAATTTCCACAAATATGCCTCCAGAAACCAGCATACAAACCAATATAAATCACACGTGTACGGCCAGTAAGAAACCCTTCAGAAAAACTCCCATTCTCAAAATTGCCATAAATCATTGGGTTTGAAGTTACGTCTTACTACTTATTATCTCGTCTCTTGTCTCTGCTTGCCATCAGTGTTTATCTGAGTGTCTGCACAGAAGAACAATAAAAAAAAAATCTGTCTGGGTTAACTGTTGAGAATGAGCAGCTCTTACAGGCTTTTGTCAGCTTTATGATACAGACATTCTTGGGAGATGATAGTCTGAAGAAGGGATGGCCTTATAGTATACGACTCATTTAAAATCCTGAATCCATCAAAAGATTACATTGAATGTTTCACGATGGACAGAGATGATATACAACAACTTGAACTTTTTCATCATCAGCATCAAATCTGTGGAATGTTTTTGGTTGAGTACTGAATTGAATACCTTTTCGGTCTTTGTCATGTCAAAATTTTAAACTTCAACCTTCATATTACCTTTGTTTTAAATAGGCAACACTAAAGCTCATGTCACTGCTAATTCTACTATTGGCCACTGAGCCATCAAACCCTTTGCAGCTCCAGCAGGTCAATGTTACACTTCAGCCACACATGTCTGTCAAAACTCTTTCACCTTGAGTCCATGGTGAATTGGTCCGGTTCAACCTTGTGTATTGATGGCTGCCAGCAAGCATCAAACAAGGTTAATTCATTTCAGCAAACACACTGTTTGATGATGGAAGCTCAGACACGGAATTTACATAAACTACAGAATAGGCGGCCTGACCCTGGAGCATCTGTTTGTGTTGTTGTTGTGTGTGTGTGTGTGTGTGTGTGTGTGTGTGTGTGTGTGTGTGTGTGTGTGTGTGTGTGTGTGTGTGTTGTGTGTGTGTGTGTGTGTGTGTGTGTGTGTGTGTGTGTGTGTGTGTGTGTGTGTGATTCTTCTTGTTTAGTGAATGCATACCAATCATGGCCAACATTGAGAAGGTTTTTATTTTCTCTGTAAGTACCGGTATGTGTGATTGAGTCCTCTCCTCTCTATTGTATGAACGGGTACAAAAACACATGCAAATTCGTGTGTGTGTGTGTGTGTGTGTGTGTGTGTGTGTGTGTGTGTGTGACACTGTGTTGTGTGTTCTGTGTGTGGAACATAAACCAACTCACATCCACATTGAATTGTATCTTGTTTAGAAGTTCTTGATCTTGTGTGTGCATGTGTGTTGTTTGCTTGCATGTGTGTGTGTGTGTGTGTGGTGTGTGTGTGTGTGTGTGTGTGTGTGTGTGTGTGTGTGTGTGTGTGTGTGTGTGTGTGTGTGTGTGTGTGTGTGTGTGTGTGTGTGTGTGTGTGTGTGTGTGTGTGTGTGTGTGTGTGTGTGTGTGTGTGTGTGTGTGTGTGTGTGTAAGGTCTTGCCCTGGGGCCACGGAGGGAGATTGCAGGGTGGCCCCAACACTACCTGCATACTAACAGAGTCTCCATTGTAGTTCTGTCAGCCCCCATTGTACCCCAGACTGCTACCCCCCTATCCCACCACCACACACACACACACACACACACACACACACACAGTGAAATTACCCCTCAGCACCCCTATATCAAAGGCCACATTCTCCTCTTCTTGTCTATTTTTTTCCTGCTTTTATTCTCTCTCTTTTTGGTTTTCCTCAAACAACCTCCCCATCACTCACTCTGCTTCCCAGTCCAGTGCTCTCTTGTTTCCTCTCCCCTCTTCTCCCTTTTCCTTTTTCATCCCTCTTTAAGTCTCTTTGGCTAATTCAGTCTTGCAACACTGACAGATACTTTATAACGCTGTCATGTCGTAAAGAGCGTGGATACACACACACACACACACACACACACAGTCTTGTACTTGTATCTTTGTGAGGACAGGCGTTGACATAATGCATTCCATAGCCCCTGACCCTAACCTTAACCATCAGAACTAGATGCCATACCCCAACCCTCACACTCCCCTAATTCTAACATGAACCTTTGAAGAAGTTAGAACCGAGCAAAATATCCTCACTCCGATGGTAAAAAGCTAAAAAAAACTACAACACACACACACACACACACACACACACACACACGCACACGCACACGCACAGCACGCAACGCACACGCACACGCCACACACACACACACACACACACACACACACACACACACACACACACACACACACACACACACACACACACACACACACACACACACACACACACACACACACACACACACACACACACACACACACACAACACACACACACACACACACACACACACACACACACACAGAAACACACAGAGACTTCTTCCTACTGCCCTTCGTTACTCGCAGCCTATTGTGTAATGGGAACAACTGCGATTACAGCTCCATGATTCATCTTAGTGGATTACGGGTTGTGCATTCCAGAGCGTGGTTCTCTGCGTTCCTCCGATGCTTCTGGCACCAATAATCACCTTCGACGTTTTCCGTTTTCCATCAGTCAGGATTAACCGCCGACACCTGCTGAGGGCCGCAGCCAAGACACAAAGCCATTAACTGTTTGTCTCTGTCTGTTTGGATGAGCTGGATTATCTGCCTCGCTATCTGAATGAACCAAGACCGGAGCGCCATTACACAATGTTACTACTGTGTGGTAGGTGTGTGGAGGTTGTGGGAATTTTGAATGAGAGTTTTTTTTTTATTTGTGGGCATCAAATTCAACTTTTTCTTAATCTTCTTAATAAAAAGGCTTAGCAATAGCTAGAATGTTCACAAAGAAAATGCTAAATTAAAACATACAAAATTTTACATTACATTTTTATGCTGTATTTTTGATAAACTCCCATGTTTGTACTTTATTGCATGCATTTGTTTTGCCTGTATTTTACTTAAATTGTTCTTCTCTATTGTCATATGTGAGTAACTGCACATGTGAATACTGTACAGTCAAACTTGGACATTTCATGAACTAGTCAAATGTTTTGTGAAAATGTTATGTCTAGCTATGGGCTAGAATTTGACTAACCCATAAGGAAACACTAAAAAAAAGGTTTTGTCTTACAGTAAAATAAATCCTTATTTGTTATAATAATTTCATTATGCGGTAACTATTTGAAATCATGCAAAATAAATGACACTTAATCCTACCCACCCCCTCTGTCCCCCCACACTCACACAAACACACCTAATAACATACACATGCCATGATACAAAACATTCAAACACACAACCACACAAAAACTCACACACACACATTACATCACACCTCTTGCCTTTGGGCCAAACCATCATATTTCATGACAGAAACTCCCAGAATTCCTCCAGATGAGCGAACCTTTTCCTTTGGCTTCACACCACAACAAACTGTGTCACTTAACTTCACACAACATGGCCACTACATTTCATCAAAACCACCCTGCGTTCCAATACCCTATACTTTCTGCCATTTAGTACGTTAGAACAAATATTTAGAATGTCCCTATTCTTGTGGTCAGATTTAGTATGCTTAAAAATACCCGGATGTCTACTACATCACATGCTATTTAGGGTGATTCTGACCCACAATTCAGTACGCACCGCAAGTGACGTCACATCGACGGAGCCTCCGTATGAAAAACAACCGGGGATGTGACAGATACAAAAGCAAGAGGCAAGATTAAGGCACAGTGATATGATGAAATAAATAAGTACACGTATGTCCTAATTGTATGCCTACTGCATTCTAACTAGATTATTTTTATGGTCTGATGTAGTATGTAGAATAGAAAAAAGTATGCGATTTGGAACGCAGCCCAAGTGTCACAATCTCTTCAGGGCAGAAGGCTACAAAGATACAACATTTAATCTGCACATTTTCAGGTTCACTGTACACAGCTCACTTCTCCTGATAGGCAGTAGCATATGTTTGAATATAAATTGTCGCAGACGGAAAAATGTCTGATTTAAGTGACTGTTGAGTGTTACTGTGATTATTGGTGCCAGATGTGCCTTCTCCTGCGCCTCACAGCCTAATCAGACACTCTCCAGCCATCTGTTCTTATTAACTCTCTGATTTCGGATGTAAGAAAAACATAAATTAATTCAAAAAAATTTAGAAAAAAAAATATGCATCTAGATTTTATCAAGAATGTTGCAATAAACATAGAAACATTCAGTGAACTTCTGCCCTATGCATGAGTAAAAGTAGCTACATTTAGACAGAGAGAGAGAGAGGAGAATGAAATAAAGCAAATACCTTGAAGCAGACTGAAAACCTTTTTACTTAGCTTAGCTTTTAACTCTCAGCTAACAACAACAATGGCAAATAACAACGATGTAACATATGTAACAGTAAGATACATACATCGTAGTTTAAAAGGATGTGTTGGGGGCGACATACAAGCCTTCCCTTGCAAGCATGAGTTGAATTTATTTATACACTACATGCTTTACATTACAAGCGTGCTGAAGTGGATTAGTGAACACTTAATGAAAGTTCCAGTAAACAAAAAAAAGGAGGTCATCAGTTTTCTTCACCCTAAAAATAAGTGCGACTGAACAAATAGGTTCAGGTTGTTCTGTGCGAGCAGACACAGAGCAACAGTTGTCTCTGTGTATTTAGGTCAGCCGGGCCGGGCTCCGCTTCAGCCGGCGAGAAAATATAAAAGACCTCAACCCTTCGAATTCAATCAAAGCGTTTCCCTGGTTCGAGACACAGCTGGACGAACAGAGACATCTTGTGTGTGTGTGTGTGTGGTGTGTGTGTGTGTGTGTGTGTGTGTGTGTGTGTGTGTGTGTGGTGTGTGTGTGTGTGTGTGTGTGGGTGTGTGTGTGTTGTGTGCGTGCGTGCGTGCGTGCTGCTGCGTGCGTGCGTGCGTGTGTGTGTGTTTGATCGTTTATATGCGTGCATGCACATGCTATATCCATGCTTGTTTAGTAGTGTCTCGAACTAACACACAAGAAATTGATATACTGCACATTCCAACTTTATGTTTAGTACAAGCATGCTGTTGTCCTGGCTCGGGTTGCCACCACTCGACCTCAGTCAAGACTTATTGAAAGCGATCGTAACAATATGTTCTGTCAAACCAATAAAAATAAATCTCATATTAACGTTTTAACATGAATAAATTATGAAAAAAAAGATGCATGAAACTACGAATTAACGCCTGACAAATCATTAAGGTCTGTCAGTCTGGCTTTCTGACTTTCATTTTGTGTTCATTCTTGCACCCCCTTTGGACAAAAGTGGTAGTGGTTTTACTATGCCAGCTGTAGTTACTGGGTGAGCATACCCGTGACAAATGCATTAAGGAAAAATATATTAAAATAGCATTCTTTGCACTGATGGTCTTGTTGCTGTACATGTAATTTATGATCATCAGAGGAAAAATAAGACTGTTTCAGAAATATTAAAAAATTCCTCTTGGCAGCTTTAATATACAATATACATACATGCGTGTGAAGTAATAAACATAACTTTTTTTTGTGCTGGGCGCCCTTTAAATCTTGTCAAAATCGGAAGGGAATCATTTTTACGGTCTTTCTTCCCCCATTTCCAAGTCTCTCAGGGCAGCACTTACTTTAATTCCATGTTGTGTCTTATTCACCAACCCCTGTCTCCTAGATAATACATTTCTATATTACTCAATTGGTTTTCCTCATTACGCTGTGGTGACAAATGTAATCATCAGCGCCTGGATCTTGTTCAGTGACATTTCTTTTCAGCCAATGAAGCGTGTCTGTGTCATGCTGGAGGATTGTGAGTCCAGGATCCAGGGTTCAAGTCCAGACCCTCCTCTGTGGTTTGGTTGGAGCAACACAAGCACTTTGGTTGAGTTTGGGAAGAGGCTCTCGGTTTTTGGTTAATAAAGAAACTGCAACCTTTTTTTATTTTATTTTATTAAATCAAACTGTGATTGACTTTAACCAAGGCTGTCATGACCTAAATATGTAATACCGAATCCGTAATAATGTTCAATAAAGCTGAAGTCACAAAGAGCGGATATGTTTTGCAATATTGTATCGAATGTGTTTTAGCAGGGGAAAATACATCAGTATCAATGTGTTTTGGACTTTACAGGTACGTTAATAAACATTTTCCTTATCATTTGAGTTTGTGTCTTTGTTTGTGTGTGTGTTTGTTTGTACTGCATGTGTGTGTGTGTGTGTGTGTGTGTTTGTTTGTATTGCATGGTGTGTGTGTCGTGTGCGTGCGTGCGTGGTGTGTGTGTGTGTGTGTGTGTGTGTGTGGTGTGTGTGTGTGCATGTGTGCCTGTGTGCCTGTGTGCACTCTCTCCTGGAGTGAAAGTGAATGTGTGTGCTGTTCTGTTTTGGGTTGCTGTCTTTCGTCCCTTTTTTTCTCCACTTTTCCACAGAGGAAATGCCATTTCAACGGGAGACCATCACACACGCTTTCTCTCACTGCGAAACGTGCTCGACCCAATGTTACAGCACACAAACACAACAGTGTGTAGCTTATACATCCAACCAGTTATCTATTAACTTTCTTTTGTTCAACATAGTGGTAACGGGTTCAAATCCTTGAACTCAACTCATTTTGTCGGTTTCGCAAACACTCAAGAAACATTTCTGTACAAGCAGCAGTGAGGTTGAAGGGGAAATAGCTATTGTCTTCTGATTGTGTGCAGTGAACATTTCTACCGAGGCCCATTTATTGATTTCTAATAATAAAGGGTTTTACAAAAGGAACAAATCCCTTTCAGCATAAGCACCCACAGCATTAACCATACAATTACAACAACATTTACCATTCACAGTAAACAAGGTCCTCTTGTAACAAGGACAGCTGAGAGTCTGTACACACTTGTGAAAGAAGAGAGAAACATGGACAAAGAAATGGAAAAGAGTTGCTTTGCTCACTGACTATTCACCTACGCTATGGAACTTGTGTTCTGCAAATAGTATTCATAAAAGTATTACTCTTAATACTAAAAAAATATATAAAGTTTCTACCTTTTTGTGCACTAACTCCTCTTTCTACAGTGACGTCTTTTCTATCTATCTATCTATTCTATCTATCTATCTATCTATCTATCTATCTATCTATCTATCTATTTTATCTATCTATCTATCTATCTATCTATCTATCTATCTATCTATCTATCTATCTTCTTTTTCTTTTTCTTTTTTCTTTCTTTCTCTCCCTCCAACAGCCCAAGTACATCCTGTATTGTCGTGCCACCTGTCGCAGAAGGCCACAGTAGAACAGAAACTGAGTTTGTCGGCATCCAATAAACCTTGCAACACCTGGTGTGTGTGTGTGTGTGTGTGTGTGTGTGTGTGTGTGTGTGTGTGTGTGTGTGTGTGTGTGGTGTGCGTGTGTGTGTGTGTGGTGTGCGTGTGTTTGTGTGTGTGTGTGTGTGTGTGTGTGTGTGTCTGTGCTTGTCCTTGATGTCTTTCCTCTGACCGCAGACTGCTCTTACCTTTAACTTCCCCCAGAAACTCGTTGGCATTGAGACGGTCCACGCGCTCCTTCCATTCCTTGGTCAGGAGTCGCTCCATGCAAGTTGGTTCTATAGAAAAGACAAAAAATAATCAGTTTCCATGTCTTTTAAAAAGCTTTCCACACACAATTTGAAATAGGGAATGACATCCATGAATTTGGACATCATCCGTAAAAAGGGATACAATTGTTGCATTGTCGTTTTCTTCTTCATTATCACTTACAAACATGTGACTACAGACTGTAGACAAACAAGACATACAAGTGGACAAACAAGAAGTGACCCCATTCCTATAAATTGTAATAAAAAAATTAGAACAAGGAGTCTTTTCCTTTAAAAAAAATTAAATAAATTTGAGCAGCCATCCAGCTGACCAAATGAGAATGTCTTTATTGTTCAGAGAGCGGGTCTGATTTGTGACCGTCTTCTTTCTCACAATGTGTCCCATGGCCTCAGGACAAAAAGACATGGGAGACACGTGGTCTCATAAGATTCATAAAGGTCTCATCTGTTCAATTGGAAGTCCTGCTGTGAACTTCACTGAAACAATGGGAACTTTTCTATTCTTCAGTCAGGCGGAGAGACAAACAGAGTGAGGAGGGGAATGTGTGTGTGTGTGTGTGTGGTGTGTGTGTGTGTGTGTGTGTGTGTGTGTGTGTGTGTGTGTGTGTGTGTGTGTGTGTGTGTGTGTGTGTGTGTGTGTGTGTGTGTGTGTGTGTGTGTGTGTGTGTGTGTGTGTGTGTGTGTGTGTGTGTGTGTGTGTGTGTGTGTGTGTGTGTGTGTGTGTGTGTGTGTGTGTGTGTGTGTGTTGTGTGTGTGTGTGGTGCATTTGTGTGCATTTGTGTGTGACAAAAGATAAGGTTTGCACAATGTAAAGCATGCATACTGTCAGGTATCAGTAGTGGAATGCAACTAAGCACATTTAAAAAAAGTGCAGTTTTGAGGCAGGGCTACTTTGCTGAAATTGGTCCATTTTACACAACATTCACTCACTCAATTTCACAATCAAATTTTAGCTCCATATATCAACAGTGTTTTTTAGCTCTAGTTTTGTTACTTTATACAATGTGGATTGACAGGAAATCACATTGGCAGAGAGCGCAGTGCGTGCTGCCCATTTCACATGATGCAGAGACCATTAAACATTGGACAACATTGTTCTTCTGGAGTCTATTCCTAATCAAAACAACGTGACACAATACATCCTCACATCCTCTCCCGCTTTATTGGTTGTTTGGCTGTGCTGTCAACAAGCATACAAGTTAGTCTCTTCGTTGTGTGTCTGACAGAAGAGCCGCTCAAAGGGAGTTCTCTGCTTTGACGGTGTGTGTTATTATACCTGTGTGTGAATATGTGTCTGCTCCTTCAAGTTTGAGTGTGTGTGTGTGTGTGTGTGTGTGTGTGTGTGTGTGTGTGTGTGTGTGTGTGTGTGTGTGTGTGTGTGTGTGTGTGTGTGTGTGTGTGTGTGTGGTGTGTGTGTGTGTGTCGTGTGTGCGTGTGCGTGTGTGTGTGGTGTGCTGTGTGTGTGTACTCTGTGGCAGCGGATGTGCCACAGATGGTGTCACGGTCACGCAGGGCCCCTTCCGAAGCCCCAGTTACCAAGGACGTAAACACACACCACATACACACACACACACACACTCAAAAAAGGGAGACATTCTTGGGTGCTGTGTGGAAAGCATGGCCCCTGAAGGCTTGCCTGATTTAGAAATGGTTAAGTCAGACAATAGCTCATTTGTGGGGCCTTTATCCAGACAAAAGGCGCTATACGCATTTGTGAGGGCACATGGCCTATTGTAAATGGCTTATAATGTTTAGTGTGTGCCGCGTATGGGCCCATTGTGTGGTCAAGACATGCCGTCCAACTTCCACATTGAGTCCATTAAAGCCTCGCATGTTTACAGTGGGATTATGATTGTTGTAAATAAGCTAATGCAGCCGTCCAGATCACATGGAATCAACGTATAAACACAGGGGGGGGGGGACAATGGCAGGCGGGGAGGGAGAGGGTAAAGGAACAAGTTAAGAACTACAGAAATATCAGTGATTTCCCCAAACAACATTTTTGAAGGGGGGCAGGTATTTGGAGACTCATTCCTCTAAAGTACGGTAGTTAGAGGTGCTCAGAGGAATGTCCAATTCTTGCACCCCCTTTGGACAAAAGCGGTAGTGTTTTTACTAGACATTTTTAGTTCCTGTGAGCGGTACCCATGACAAAGGCATTAAG
Source organism: Ammodytes dubius (assembly GCA_026122265.1). Classification (NCBI taxonomy): domain Eukaryota; kingdom Metazoa; phylum Chordata; class Actinopteri; order Uranoscopiformes; family Ammodytidae; genus Ammodytes; species Ammodytes dubius. The sequence goes on along the minus strand of CM047513.1, from coordinate 5,254,447 downwards.
AAAAACTATATAAAAATAGCATTCTTTGCACTGATGGTCTCGTTTGCTGTTACATGTCCTTTATGATCATCAGAGGAACCAGAGACCGTTTGTGTACATTTAGTTCCATGGGTGATATTTACAGAAAACTAAATTAGTGAGCGCATTGACGGGAGTACTGAGGGCGGAAAATACAACCTGTAACTCTAAGATAAATCTGCATAAGTCAACTGTGTGTGCACAAATGGACAAGCAGACGAGTGAGTGGGTGATGGGAAAGGAGAAGGGGAAGAGAAGAAGAAGTGAGGGATGAGAGAGAGAGATGATAGAGGATGAGAGAGGGAGAGATGTTTTACCCTAGATGGCTCTCTATCTGTCCCCGAGATCAAGTGCTGTTTAGACTGGACGGTGGATAAAAATTCCTGCTGTCCGAAACACCGGCTACTTTATCAAGTCGAGGAGAAATGCGGAAGATGGATAGTTTAAATAGGAAAGAAGAGAGAGAGAGAAAGGATGGATGGATGGATGGATGGGGTGAGGATAGGTGGAAGGTGTAGATGAAAATATGTAAAGCTGGGCTTGGTATCACTCAATATTTTTTTGATATGATACAGATACGATACTTTGACTTCCATATATGTTCCTAAACAATATTTTCTTTCAAAAGCAATTTTGACTGCCTTCAGATTACAACAAATTCCCTATCTTTCCTGAATCCACTGCAGCTCCAACTATATTTACAGTTCATACCCTACCATGCTATCAACTCTGATATCTGGATATGTATACATAATTATAAACTTTTCACTTCTGTTATTTTAAACACCAACAAGTGGCTTATCCATCACCTTCTGTGTCCTCACTGCAACATCAATACAGTAAAACCAAACAAACGCTACAACTATGGGACATTTCTAATTGGCTGTAAAACAGATGGTTTGAACACCAGCGAGTAAAGAAAAGGAAGGAGAGACGGAGAGAAGGGGTAACAGAGCGATAAAATGAAATGAAGGAGATACGGAAGGAAGGTGGTGGAGATAACAAGTGAATAAACAAGAGAGAGAGAGAGAGAGAGAGAGAGAGAGAGATAGAGAAGAAGTAGAGCGAGAGAGAATAGAAATCAGTGCACAGGCAGTCAGTCAAGGCGGCTGGCGTGTGTTTAGGGTAAACACACTTTTATCACCTGTCCCAAAGCCAACCTGCCAAGAATCAGGGTTTTGGGTGTTTTACATGAGCCACAGGCAACTTACTCGGTGTGTTACGTACTTGCTTACTGTGTCGTTGTGTGTGTGTGTGTGTGTGTGTGTGTGTGTGTGTGTGTGTGTGTGTGTGTGTGTGTGTGTGTGTGTGTGTGTGTGTGTGTGTGTGTGTGTGTGTGTGTGTGTGTGTGTGTGTGTGTGTGTGTGTGTGTGTGTGTGTGTGTGTGTTGTGTGGCAGACAAGCATCAACACTGCGAAACAGCCACTGCCAAGAACAACAGTGCGTGCCACAGGCCTCCTACACTCAGACCGAGTCGTTTTCTCTTTTCCCTCTTTATGTATTTCTCTCTCTCTCTCTCTCTCTCTCTCTCTCTCTCTCTCTCTCCTCTCTCTCTCCGTTTCCATGTGTTTAAAAGTTTCTGATGGAATGAACTTTTCAATAAAATGGCCTTAATAGAGCACAGTGGGAATATTTTAAAGTTTTCTTTAAGCGATATTTCTCAATGTTTAGAAACAAAGGAGTCTACTGAATCATGTGGTAATATAGACAGAAGAATTTCACTTTTACTTTTTTCCCCACCACCTTGGTACACGACTGACCGCTCTTAATGCTACAATAACCGCACCCTTTAGTTGGTAAGTCAGACAGTAACAAATTCTCAAGCATTTGTGGCCATAATTGACGAAAATTCATCCAAAATTGACTCACAAAAAAAAAAAGTGACTTGATTAAATTGGCTAAAATTCTTGTTTTGGATTTGATTTATTTACTGCACAAACAGTGCAAAAACTATTCCATATTCTCTCTCCTTGTGTCTGTATGCAAACAGGCTTGAACACAGTCATTGATTTACT
>CM047513.1:5244914-5249914 GCA_026122265.1 Ammodytes dubius | reverse complement strand
TGCAGCTAACTAACAATTGTTGTAATTTTTAATTTATCTGCAAATAATTTTCTTAAAGGATTATTTAGTTGGTCTATGAAAATGTCTATGAAATGTTGCACAGACAAAAAACGGAAAAGACATATTTAAATTCCAGCTTTAAATTTAAATTTAAATTTAAATCAAAGAAATAGTCACATTATAGGCGGTGGAATCAGTGCATTGTTTTTTCAAAAAATGGCTTGAAAAACAGCATCATCCAGAAGCTGCCTGGAGATCACACAGCAGCAGTTATGAGTGTATAGATTTACATGGGCATGCCACCCTTAAACCTAGCTCTGACCTTTGACCTTTAGCACATACAAAAAATGAATGACTGTCCTTTTGCTTCACCTGCATATTAAGAGAATAAAGTCAGGCCCTAACATTGCCAGGGTGGGGCATTGATTCCCACTGGGGGCCTCCCGTGCTAAAAATACCCACACAGTCACACACTACTCCCTCCCTCACTCCCTCCTCCCTCCCTCCCTCCCAGTATTTTACATGATATAAGGGGCCAGTGCTGCCAAAAGGCGCCCGATCCAAAAAGCCTGCAGCCCTGAATTAGACAAAGGATAGTGTTTCTACTGAAGGTGTGAGCGTAATGCTAGAAAAGCCCTCCGCTTGATCCCTGCTGTGAGTGGTCAGTCCTGCCCAGCTGTACAGCCACTGATATCAACAACAAGCACCTCCATGTTACAGACTGAAGGCTAGAAGTATAACTATAACTATAAAGGACAGACACTGTGTTTAAAATAATTGTAAACCCTGTAGTGATGAAGCTGCAAGAGTTAGAAGTAAAAATAAAAAAGATAAATAAAAAAAAATCTTTAATCAGACTTTGAAAACTCGAACTATCTCTAGAGACAATTGTTTGCAACACTCACATATGGTGCAACTTATCAGTGGCTGATTTCACTTCACAACTATCACTCCTTTATATTATTTTTTCAAAATAAAGAAGAAAAATTAATGAATTTTTCAGATATTTTCCTTCGACGTCACCTCGCCTCTTCGTATGAGAGACGGAGAACAATCAGATTGACTGACGATCTTTTTTTAAAGAAATTAACAAGCTCGGGCGTAGGATGCACCGCGGCAGCAAGGTCATTTATGATTTTTAATTAAAATAAAATGTAAAGTAAAACATCTATTCATTAAGGAAATATTTTTTTTATTTATTGTTGCGTCCTCTCGCATTTTTCAAGGTTTTTCTTTTAGTGAAAATAAAGTAAACAGTCCTCTGTTTAATTGAAATCACATTCCTCTCTCGGAGACACGGTTTTGTGTGTTTTTCTTACTTCAAAGAGAATCCATTTTGTGAAATGTTTGTATTTAGATTGGTATGGACCAAAACTTTGGAGCTTTCTTTATTTTTTTATTATTTTTATTATTATTTTTTTTTCATTAATTCATGATAATCAATTAATTTGTACAGACTTGAATGAGTCTTCATCTATCCCTCTACCACTCTGCCATGCTATAGAAATATTAATATCTGTTCTTTTAGGTAAAATAAAACAACCGGAACCTGAAATACCCTCACAGCCACAGCGCAAAATGTTTTCTTTGTGGAAAGCACGCTTCCAAAACACCAGTTCAAGACCCGAGCTTCTGGTTCCACTTTAGGCATGATATATGAAACCCTAGTCTACTTAGCACACACAACACACACACACACACACACACACACACACACACACACACACCAACACACACAACACACACACACATGCACACTGCACGATGTGTGGTTCAGACACAATAGAAGCGTTGTTTTGGGTCGGGCCTTCAGGGGAGCCCATGTGGGTGGAGTCTGTGGTTTAGGTCATAGAGAGATGGGTGGTGTGGTGTGTGTGTGTGTGTGTGTGTGTGGTGTGTGTGTGTGTGTGTGTGTGTGTGTGTGTGTGTGTGTGTGTGTGTGTGTGTGTGTGTGTGTGTGTGTGTGTGTGTGTGTGTGTGTGTGTGTGTGTGTGTGTGTGGTGTCTGGACCGCTGACCGAAGAGTCAAAAAGCAAAGTGGATCCAACATAACCGCCTGAACCAAACTGATTCCGTCCACACCTTCATATCAGAAACCTGGACAGGATAATAATATGCCTCATGTGAGTATTTACGTAAAGTTGAGTTGATTATAGAGCAAGCAGGTTTCCAGAAAAAAAGGGTCGGATTGTGAAGGCTTACAAATTAATTTAATATGATTTGTGCTGTTAAAGGTATCCTATAGGTTTTATATTAATTGTATTACAATACTATTATTTTTTAAATCCCATATAAGAACATTAACAGCCACTTTCTTCAATCAAAACAAAATATCCTGCCCAGGAAGAGAAGTTTGGGGTCCCCTGCTGAGCCGCTGCCCCCACGACCTGACTCCAGATAAGCGGTTGAAAATGATGATGATGATTATGATGAAGAAAATATTATGACCGCTTACTTTCCATAAAATGTTGTAAACAAGTGAAATGATCTTATTAATAAGTTGTACATATTAAAATGTCAATTAAAGTAAATTGATATTTAAGTTAAGATGTTGTTTACTGTTTATCAAAGCATTATGTGTAATGCTTCAACAGAGGCCACCGGTTTTAATCACAGTTTGTATTGCAGCAGATCTGTGACGCTGCATTGTATACACACAGGATCTATCTGGCTTTGACACTATCTTCCTCTCATTACAGTGATGTCATGTTGGCTTTTGCCAGATGCTAAATTATCAGGTGAACAATTTGGCATTCCCCTGAAATCCTAGTAAAAGAAAAAAGGGACGTGATAAAATCACAATTTAATCTGATTCTTTTGGACGACATTCAAAACTGTTCCAGCTAAACCACATTGCATGCGCCCGCACCATATGCTGTCTGGCCCACAGCCAGCTGAGCCGGAGAGGGCTACCAGGCATCTCCCATACTGACTGTGTATTGTATCAAGACCCACTGGCTGATCATTAGTAAAGAGATCCCTATCGATTACACAGGGAAAGATTCAAACAACCACTAAATGTCCAGTGGGATTTGGCCTGTTGGCACAATGAAAGAGATTGGCACTGACCACAAAACAACAAAATAGATTAAATTTATTTTAAGATTTAAGAATCAAGATTAATGTCCGGCACAAAACACAAAACAATGCTGTCTTATAGGCCTTAATATGGCAAGTTGGGACCGTTTTACAGTTACAGTTTTTTTTTTAGTTTATGCACCAACGTCCCAAATGTTAACCCACATGCACACACATAGACAGACAAAGCCTCTAACTGCTCACAATCACAGCTCAAGCTGCCAATCCCACGGAGGAAGGCAAACATAATGCCAGAGCCAAGAGCTTGTTAATTAGCCAATAAGCTTAACTCTCGGGACTGACCCAACTCGCCTGTTAAGCTGTCATCACAACTACTTCCACCTGAGTGTATAAAGCCATAACCCCTCTCACACACACTCACACACAAACAGGTCAGGTACGCCGGGATCACCGAAGTTCAAAGTTGGGTCAAACACTGCCGTTTCATTCGCAGCTTAGTTGAAAGAGCCTTTAGATGATTTAACCTTAAAATAGTATTACTGAGAGGTGTAGAGGTGTGGGCTAGAAGCTAAGTTGCTATAGTGTTAACGTTGGTGCCATGCCATGAGTCAACGTCCCATTATTCAGACAGCTCAGCAGTCATATTTCCACATTGGCCGAGTTAGTTTTAAGTTGAATATTCTACAGACATTCATCAGCGACTAAGTGGGTTTTGTGTAAACTAAGCGACAGTGTTTTATTGATGTCCCTAAATCAGTATGCCGGTAAAGTGTGAGGGCAGGTGAGTGTGCTAACCTTCTACTGCGGGTGAAAGTAGTAATAAGACAGTCACTGATGAATGTCTTTTCAAGATCCACTGAAAACTGACTTCACCGCGGTGGAAATATGTCAGACCATTGTAGCTATCGTAATAACAGGCAGTCGAATAATGGGCAGTCCCCCTTAGCGTTAACTCAACATTCAAAGTTGGGTCGCACTCACATATAGTTTCATTTTGCAGCTTAGTTGAAAGAGCCTACAGATGATTTGACCTTAAAAAATAGTAAGGCCTATTAATGACAGGCGTGGGCTAGTAGCTATGTTGCTAGTTTTAACGTTAGCTCCTGTGAAACAAAAGGGAATCTCCCTACTAATAATATTTAAGTGAATATTTCCAACACGGGATTGCACAGAGGTATAGGGACTACCTTTCTGATAAAACACACAATCAACATCCACTCTCCAGCCCGCCCAACTAACCCTCCCGCCTCCAGAAGCGGACGTGCTTTCCACAGTTTGAGTGGCAGTAACAGCGGAGATGTTGAAACAGGCTTTCAGCAGTTGAGGGAGAACAAAGCAGAATGTCTGTATTGTCACAGAGTAGCAGCAGCAGGGTTAGAGGAAAGCTATTGGCCTCGCTCTGACCCCCTTGAACCAGCTGGGGAAGACATTATATGGGTGATTGGGTGCCCAGCTCTCTGGCCTGGCCTCAACTCGTACACACAGTGAAGAATCCTCTAAAACTGGACAACACACAGGCTTAAACACACAGTGCAAGGAGAGGGCTCGTAAAAGAGTTGATGGTCGAAACTGCAAGAGGTCACGAGACAGTGTTGGTGCGGAGTGTATTCATTTACAGAAGCTACGGTGGCCTTCAAGGACAAGAAGCTAGTTCCTAAGGATGACATCATCCACCACTGAAAACTGATCAACTCTTGAAGAAAAAGAAGACTTTTACTTAATAATACTCAATTCTGATTGGTGCATTTTTGTGACTCACCTTTTCCCAACCAACCACACCCTCCTAAACCAGTGAGAAAAGTGCAAATAAATAAATAAAATTCTCATAAAATAATATATTATTTGAGTTCACGCTACACCACATTTCTTCAGAAGCTAATTCGAAAATATGTTGACAAGGCCTTCAATCATGCAAAACAATGCCCGATTACAGGCCCAGTATAATTCATAATAGTTACTTGC
>CM047513.1:5234914-5239914 GCA_026122265.1 Ammodytes dubius | reverse complement strand
AACAACTACTGTATGTTATCTTATTTTGCTATTAAGGTGCTCGAGGAACTTTAAATATTTCTGAAACAGTCTCTTGATGATCATAAAATACATGTAACAGCAAACGAGATGGTTACGCTCACGAGGAACTACGCTGGCGTTGTAAAAAAACTAACGCTTTTGTCCAAAGAAATAACACAAAGTGAAAGTTCTGAGAGACCTTTTAATATACTTTGTTGTATGTTTAGTCATGTTTATAGAATATACAATTAAATAAAAATGGAATTGTGTCCACTGTCTTTGGAGACATTCAGGTAAACACATTCAGAGACTACACACAGAAAAAAATAAACTCCTCACACACACACATTGATGTATTTACACACACACACACACACACACACAACACACACAACAACAACACACACACACACACACACACACACACACACACACACACACACACACACACACACACACATGTATTTATCAAAACACTCATATGTCCTACCGTCTTGTTCTGTCTTGGTCAGCTCCACCAGTTTCTTCTGTTTGAGTGTGTCCACCACGTCAGCCAGGCTTCCTTTGCGGCGCTCCGGCGTCCCAAAGGCCAGGCCGATCACACTCTCCCCGCGCTCCCGGGAACACTCCTCTGGCTTGGGAGGAGAGGTAGAGTTACTCCGGTAGTAGACTTTACTGCTTTCATTGTCCTGGAAAAAGACACAGAAAATATAAATCCGTTGGTTTGATTACCAGCCTTTTTGCAAAGTGATCCCATATAACATGTTATAACAACTTGGGCCCCTTTCATTTGCTTATTTTATTTTTGATTTACAGCAGACAAATGCATCATGTATTTACTGTACAGTATATGCTTACGCTGTTATTTTTTGATTGAGCTGATGCATGCTCAACAGGACTGTACCTTGGCACGGGCTGGCTAATTCAACACATCATGGAAAGGTCAATTTATAGGATTGGATTTCGCTATTGATGGGACATGATTTTAACCTTTTCTGATCTGTGGAGTCACCTCAATCCATTCCTTTAATTGGTATTAATTGTATATATATTTGGTAATAAGGTGACTATTGTATTTTTTTTTAAATACATGTGTTGCAATTAAAGGTTTAAAAAGAAGTCTCTAATCCAACTTTTTCGCCTTACAATTTTAAATAATTCCTGTTAACTAAAGTGACAAAAAAAAATTAACTGAAAACTTGTTGCTACTGCAGATTGATAGATAACCAATGATCCTTTCTATTATGTGCTCCACTTACCAGAGGGGTTTCAGTCCCCCTTGCTGTTTGCTCTCCACTGGGTTATGACTTAAGCAAGAGGCACACACATAACGCATCTATATTTACCAGGGAAGATTAGCCCCTTCAAGACGACACACATTGTCCCACACACACAACAGACACTTTAGCACAGGTGTTCTAACACACGGGGCTATTCCTGTACGCTTTCTCCTCCCCTTACAGAGTGGGGGGATCTACCGAGAACTTTAGAAAGGCTTATGTTTCAAAGACAAGGGGCTTTGGGCTAACAGCAGGGATCTTAAGACGCCCTTGAAGCGGCTGCAGGAAAAGAGGAGAGAGAGAGAGAGAGAGAGAGAGAGAGAGAGAGGAGAGAGAGAGAGAGAGAGAGAGAGGCCCCCGCAGTGCACTTTGTCTTTAAGCAGAAGATGCCTCTGTAATGAGGATTAGGAGATAGTGTGTCACTGGCGGATTGTTCAGGTGTGTTTCTTCAGCGCTCTGTGTTATACAAGCCGAGTGGTGCCAACAGGAAGGATCCCTAATGGTCAGATCATATTGTTAAAACCCAAAAGGTCAAAAACATTCGGACGGTCCCTGAAGCAGACAATGAACGTCTGTGGTTAGTTCTGTGAGATTTTTTATGTTGTATTGGATTGAGCAAGGCACTGATCCCCAATCTGGTCTGCTACTCAATACTAAAGCATTAAGCATTTAAAGTAAAACTGAAATATTTGACTAAACATATCAAAAGCTAATGAGATGATGGTTACATACATCAGCACATGGGTCTTTCACAATGGCAGACAAATGTACGAGGAAGTTAGGATTTATTTGATGATTTTTCTTACTCACTTGCCAACTTTCTGAATGTTCTACGTTTCAAGCAGTGGCCAAAAACTAGCTCTCCTTTATAGGTTCCTATCTAGTCTCCTGTGGTTACCTGTGGGGAGAGACGTCCCATTTGGGAATGTGCTCTTTGTGACAAGAACAAAAAACAGGGTGAAATAGAAAAGGAAAAAGAAATATGTGGGCCTGCTTCAAGCCTTCAGGAATATGTTGGTCTTCAGATCCTGACACTGATGTTAACTTATTTTAAAAATTTATGACATTTAAGTATATTAGAGTTTTTATTGGGCACAGAGAATGGTAAATATATTTGGATTATGATTTCAAGTCAATATTTTCTTTTTTCAGTAAGAAATCTTTCAAAAAAGATCAGTATGGACTTTTGTCTGGGATGTATTACATGTATTCTGACACAACTCGGATACTTAAGGAAACTTTAATCTCAGAACTTTCCACTTTCCTCCGAGGCTGAAGTCAAACACTGGAGGCCTCTTCTTCCATTAGGGACCAACACAACCTGAAGCCAAGTAACTAACACCTCAGCACACACACACACACACACACACACACACACACACACACACACACACACACACACACACACACACACACACACACACACACACACACACACACACACACAAACAGACGTGGAGATAAGAAGAACCAAGGGCTATAACTCCCTAGAGGAGAACCCTCACTGGGCTGCCTACAGCACTGCCTGCAGCACACAGACCAGAGGAGACCACTGGGGTGCCGTGTGTGTGTGTGTGTGTGTGTGTGTGTGTGTGTGTGTGTGTGTGTGTGTGTGTGTGTGTGTGTGTGTGTGTGTGTGTGTGTGTGTGTGTGTGTGTGTGTGTGTGTGTGTGTGTGTGTGTGTGTGTGTGTGTGTGTGTGTGTGTGTGTGTGTGTGTGTGTGTGTGTGTGTGTGTGTGTGTGTGAGTGTGGTGTGCGTGTGTGTGTGTACGCGCGCACCTGTGTGTATACATGCTTTTTCCGTGTACGTGCATTTCAATTGTGCACAATCATCATTATTATGCATGAGAATTTGCACACCCTGTGTACTCCGGCATGTATTTCATGAGTGTTTTATGAGTCGTGTGTGCCCCCGAGTGTGTTCGCTGTACACACACCGGCCACATTTTGTTTTATGGATCTGAGTTATGGCAACATATCTCAAGATAAGATATGGTCAATTTCTCAGCTCTGTTCGTAATTCACTCAGTCTCTCTCACCATGGCAGTGGGCGGGGCTTGTCCCACTCGCCTCCGTCAGCTTGTCCCTGATTGGCTGCAGCTGGTCGGGGTGGGGTGTGTCATGAGGGGAGGGGGACCGGGCTCCTTTAGGCCCTCGCGCTTGTCACTGGCCCAGGCCACGCTGTCCTGACCCATGGCTTCCTCTTCCTCCGACAGGGGATGGAAGGGAGGCGTCGCTCTCATGGAAGACATCATTCTGTCAAGGACAAGAGGAGAGGGGTGTTAGAACAACCAAGATGGCAGACAGTTAAAGGAGCACTATCAGTTTCAGGCGGAGGGGGATTTGTTTACATTTGCAGAGCCTGCAGGTGGATTACAAAACATATTTTTTCTACATGTTATTCTATAGTATTGAATAATTATGTCATCATTAATCAAAGCAAAAAAATATTTTGAGGCACCTGGAACCAATCGTAAGACTAGAATCATGTTTGTAAACCAAACTGTGGGCCCTGCTGCCGTAAACCACAACAGTGAAACAGTAACTTTTCAGGTAGTTTTCTAACTTCAAACAGTGTTCCAGGGATCACATTTTCCTGTGAAGAAAAGACATAAAGACTTATCACAACGTCATAGCCCTTGACTAGATTTGTGCGGTTGATCTCATAACGATAAAGAGATATTGATCATTGATTGGTGAGGTTGTTTCAGAACACCCCAAACAAAAATGGTTCTTAATCTTGCGATGGTTCTTTTGTTTAATGTAACTTGAATTATTTTAATTTTTACTGTAAATATAGATACTTAATTATTAAAAATAATAAAAGAGAAAAATAGTATTATTATTTTATATTTTCTGATCAAATAATTTAAATGTATATCTATGAAAGTATTAAGCTATAACATTTAGATACATTTTGGCCTTATTGCACTGTTCAATCCATTTTCTCTTGCTCCCTCTGGCTTATTGTAAATCAAACAATAGTATAACAACAACAAAATAAAACAAATGCTACACAAAAGCCATACAAAGCCAAAACCATTGTAGACACAGAAGAACCATGCATTTAAATAGTACATTCAGAACCACAGCTTCATTTAAAATGCAGACAGATTAGAACGCTTAAGACTTAATTACAGCTTACTCCCCACACAAGCAATTCAAAGTGCATATCATACTTCTGTCTTTTTTTGTATAATTTTTTTTATTTTATTTTTTTGGGACACAATCATTCTGAGCAACTTATAAATACTGCACCACATTCATGCTGAATGTTCTTCACACATAGAAACACACACACACACACACACACACACACACACACACACACACAACACACACACACCACACACACAACACATCACACACACATTAAGCACATACATCCGTGGGGATAATCTATTAATCTATTAAGCAGCATCAAGCCTCTCATCACTCGCCTAAAGAAATCAGAAGCTGTGCTACTGACTTTCAAAGGAAACAACTCTCTCTGTTTCCTCATATAAGCGCCTGGGGCTGGGAGGGAGAGTCATTAGGCTAATACATCATTTACTGTAAGACTTCCCTTTGTTGCACCACAGTTATGATGATTTTTATTGACCACATTTACTCTCTTAAACCCCCTCTTTTGTAACCTAATCTGGGCCCTAAATTCTTATTTAAAATCGGATCACAATCTCACTTTACACTTTTACAAGGTTCTGCCCTTATTCGCTAATT
>CM047513.1:5144914-5232414 GCA_026122265.1 Ammodytes dubius | reverse complement strand
ACACACTGTTAGTGTTTAGATGACTCTATTGTTTAACTAACATGCCAAAGGTTAAGGTCTGCCAGTTTATGGAGTGAGTAAATGAGCTACAAGAGATTTCAACACTGCACTCAAAAGATGGCTGGGCGTTAAATGGAAAAAAAGCCATGTGTTTGTCAAAATGTCTGGAAAATTAAAAACATGTTGAAGATGTGTTTGTGGTTGTGTGTGGTGTGTGTGTGTTTTATTTTTTTTTTACCACAGCACTTACGCCTGGCAATATCAGGTTATTCCCCCAACTGAGAGACACAGAAAGAAAATTGAGTGATTTCAGCTGAAGGAGCAACCTTCTCCCCGGAGACCAACAAAAGAATGAGTTTGGCTGCATCGGGCTGGAGTCCCTTTCAGGAAACGGTAATGTGACCATAATGTTACACACTGGTGGCTGAAAAAGAAAATTCATTTTTCATACACTTCTGCTCTCTCTCTCTCTCTCTCTCTCCCCTTCTCTCTCTCTCTCTCTCTCTCTCTCCTCTCCTCTCTCTCTCTCTCTCTCTCTCTCTCTCTCTCTCTTCTAAGCCTTTTCATATTGTCAGAAGTCTGGAAAAAATATCCACTCTTTCCGTCTAAGATACATATCAGAAAGTGATACTGGTGAGATTGCCTGATTGAAAACTAAACAGAGAACACACTGTTGAGTGAAGAATTGTAATGTTTCGAGTTTTTTTTATGAATATGAAGTCAGGTTGAGATATCCGCCCATGAGAAGGGGTTGACATAAGACTAGTACACGTTGAACACTAGAAGATGCTGATAACCTAATGTAACTAATAATCGCAATTAAGGTATACACTCAGCAATACTCCTTACTCTTCTCTTTGAGCATTTTGGTTTCATCTCCTTCCCTCCTGTGTTGTTGCCTATGGACATTCTTACAGCCTTCAGCTCTGGGACACATTCAACAAACAAACTGTTGCTGCTTGTGGTGGTGGTGGACACTAATAGCTAAGACCCCATTTAAATGTGGACAGTAACTTAGAAATCCCTTTGTGTGAGTGGGAATAGAAAAACGAAAAAACCGGGGTCGGAATTTGGCAGGAAAGCGTTTGTTCGGATCTGGGCCTGGAACCTGGCGACTTGGCAGAAACAATCGGGCATTGTGGAGCGTGGACGCAGAGAAGGACCTGTGACAGATGAGAGCGGGAGAAAGAGAGGGCCCCCTCTTAGAAAAACACTACACAAAGCTCCATTCACAACCCATAGGTCCCTTCTGCCACTTGTGGAGCGAGAGAGAGAGAGAGAAGGGCTCCTCCGACAAAGGCCTCCGACTCAACCAATTGGGTGTAAAATCTCCAGTCGTCCCAGCTGGATAGAACTGAGGAAGTGAGGGAAATACCAAAAGAGAGAGAGAGGAGAGAGAGAATGAGAGGAGAGAGAAAAGAACAAGGAAAGAGAACACTGAGGACTTTCCTTGGAATTGTTGGTCTGTTGGACAGTCCCAAACAAGAGGGTTTAGATAGAAAGACAGAGGTTCTCTGTATTAGCAACAAGGAACTGTAGCAACACAAGCTAAATCGCTGGAAACGTGACAGGAGGACTGGCGGTATCCTTGCAATAGTATCCAACAACAATTGCCAGCAACAATTGAGCAGGGCACTGAATGGATCCGTATGGTTTTCATATATCTTAAATGTTATTTATTTATTTGAATTCTTTCATGATTTAAAACATTTGAATACATTTATATTTGTATCGTTAGAGATAAGAAATAACCAATGAGTCAGATAGTTAAGCCATAGAAAATATCACTGTAAATGGAAGTAAAACAGAAAGTTCATAATACTGGCACTAATCCCAAATTTCGGAAGAACATTTCTAGGCAAAAGTCAGAGTAGGTCATAATTTTGCCATGCCCTTATTTTATTTTCCAAATAAGTCTGACAGACTTGTAGGCGTTTGTTTACAACCTGTGTTAACATCAGAGGGCTTGTGTTTCTGGCTCTGTGTTGCCATGGTCCCGGATACCTTGTTTGAGTACAACTCGTCAAGTTAATAAAATTGCAAGAGACCAAAAAGCGTAATGCACCAGTGAACACGATATCCTGGATATTGGTCGCTTGAGTGTCTTAAAAAATGTTGGATCCTACAATTCCCATAATGCAACTTGATAAGAGTCACTCATTAGACCCCTTGCCTCCTCAATGGGGCCTCCTTCTTTTTCAAGCCTAATTGCTGAATTGAAGGTGTTTGGTGGTCATCAGTAAAAGTCAGTGGTTGCACGGGGCAACTCCCAGGTGGGAATGAGTAGCAGGGCGTCGCTAAATAAGAGCTCAGTTACTTTCCCTGGATAAATAAATGAAAAAAAAAAAGCATTTTAGAGAATTGCCCTTGTATGAGAACGGCTCTCCAAAGCTCCTAAATCTTGCGTCTGTCTGGACTCTCATTAGATCATCGCAGAGCGCAGCAAACAGAGGGCACTGTCATAGGTCAGACATGTGGAATGTGACACACACACACACACACACACACACACACACACACACACACACACACACACACACTGCCCTGTTTTCTCCCAGAGATTCCCTCGTCCCGGCTCTTTTCGCCCAAAATAGAAAAACATTCAATAGCATCGCCGTTTAACCCCCAAAGCCAGCCAATTCCATCACAGCCCTAATAGCAAGAAAAGCAGTTTTTGTTTTCTAAAAAATTCCATGGATTTCAGTGTGAGGAGCGTCTCTGTAGCCCTGAAGGCAGATGGGGGCCAACAAGAAGCTGCTCTGTTTCACAAGCTGCAGGTGCTCATCGCATGTGACTGCAGGTATTTTCTGAACTTTTGGTGACTTAAGTGAAACAATGAAGGGAGGTGAGCAGAAGGCGGATGTCGTGTGCGATGCTCCGGTCAGAAAAAAAAAGCGTTTAAATAAATCAGCCATCACAACCAAATCCTTTCACGATTCTCAGGTAAACAGTAGCGATTGTGTGACACTGAAGAGCTCTCTATGCACAGTATTTACCTCGTTAGAAAATATTTACTACCACAAGGCACTGGGCGTTCAGGCAAGGTACAGTGAACTCCTGATTTTTCTTCTAAAACGAAGTAAGAATATATTGCAGCTGGCCTGTTGGACATAGCAGTTAGCTATGCCAAGTCATATGATATCATTTGCCTCTATACAGAGAATCAATTCTACTTCTCTTAAAACCACGACAAAAACAATTACGCTTGTTGTCCTCAGGCAGCCGACAGCAACAACAAGGGTCAGGTTTCATAAATGAATGTCTTTTTACTCTCTAGAGTTACGTTATGACAAACACCTTCACTACTTTGTTTGGAGTAAACAGAAGAACTTTTGGGATATTTATATAAGCATAAATAGTCAGGTTGGTGTATTTAAAGGCTTCAATAGCTTTTGTTTAAGGATGTTGATGAAGTTAGATATCTGTCTGTGTTATTTATGAACAGACATGTCCATTTGGTTAATACTTTATCTCTAAAATGTTTCTGGTTTTAATTTCCAAAAAGTTGAAATATATTAAAAAGTATTTAAAGTTAAACATACCATGAAAGTGATATTATTCAGTTTCTCCCACTCCTAATGGTTACCATCATTGGTGAGACAAAGATCCTCCACCAATACAAACATGTCAATCAGTAGATCAGTGGTACAGTCAGATCCCACAGGAAGATGCCACTGAAGAATGGTGGTTATTAGTTGATTAGTTATTGGCCGAGCTATCAGGTACATTGATATTCTTTAGTATTCAGTTCGGTGATGCTGGCATCAGTCTCGTTCAGAATAACAGTTCAGGAAATGCCTAAGGTTATATGAAAGGTAAAGCTGTAAAACGGTTCAACAATCAAAAAAACAAAAGAACAAGATTGATTATCTTACTGGACAGAAGACCCGATGGAAATCATGCAGATCATTAAATAGGAATGTTTTCTGCAAATTCAATTCAAAAGAAATACCAATTTTACTGCAGGCTGTTATTTCTAACGGTACATTTTTGGGTTTTGAAATAAATCTCTTCAAATACATAAAATTGCCAAAACATATTCCCTATCTACTCCAGGCATGGAAAAAAATGGAGAGAAATTCACTTCATCCAAAGTTTTTCAATATTCACAAACATTGCAATTAAAGTATTTTCTTTCTCTCATCAGATGGGACACCTGGAGCAAACATGGGGTTTGATGTCTCCATTAGACCTGCCGATGGAAAGTCTTAATCAAAGCCTACGATGGAACACTCAAAAAATGATGAATGCATCGCTTGTCCGTGGGGCGTAAACACACACCACTATGCCGGGTCTCTGTGTTCAGGGACCCGGACCAAAACCGCAGACCCCAAGAAATCCAGAAGTGGCCGTATTGACCAACACCCTCCCTTGTGCTTGTTATTTTTCCTGGCACGCGAACACACCCCTAGCTAACACAAATACAGTATACACATATACATTTATCTACTTCATGGCAACGACACAGAGTAAACCATTGAAGAAAACCATTGAAGACCAAAGTCAACACTCGGCGGCTCAAAAGGACTGTTTGTCTCTGCTAGCTCCCGTCCACGGTAGTTAGAAGACCTGGTCAGTGTAAATATTTTACCCCTTAATCCTTCAAGTAGGCGGCCATATTGTCGAGGTAGCTATGCCATCATATAAACAGAAAAATCTAAAGTAATTACTTTATCAAGCCTGTTATTCAAACTCATACATAGACTAGTATTGTAAATAAATAATAAAAGCAGAACTAGGTTTCCTGTACGTTGGCAGTTACTGGAAATTTAAATAATTTAATATTCCATGAAACCTGAACATTCTGTTGGATATTAAAAAATATGTGTAGCCTGTTTGACATCCTCTCGTTTTGCTTGTTTTCCTAAGGTCTCTTTAGTTTGATCAGCAGTAAATCTCATAATATAACCGAATATCAAAGACTTGACGTGTGTTTGAGTGGTTTCTGGTGGAGAGCTCTGATAGATTTTTGGCAGATATGTCAATAAATCCTCAGCATTACGTTTAGAAGAAAAATTGCAATTTAAATGTACTTGAACCACCGGTAGAACGTAGGCCGAAAACAGACACAAAACAATAACAGGTAAGAAAAGAAGAGGACTCAGACTAGAACCCTGAGGGACCCCAAAAGACGACATGTTGTCAACACAAAGAAAACCAGACTAGATCCGTTTCAAAACCAGACATTACTAATACTATGATGTTATCAATACATTAAAGCCAGTACAAAGTGTTGCCACAAACAAAAAACAACACTTTTCTGATAAATATAACTGATGACACTTATTGTTGTAATTGATGTGCTATAGCAGTTTCATAAGGGTCTGAATTAAAAATTGACTTTGTGAGGATAAGGAGCCATTATACATTATTAGGTACTAAAATATGTTACAGGTAAGATATATAAAGAAGAGACAGTGATCCAAATGCCTATAAACAGTCAATGTCGTTTTGATGCATTCTCTTTCTTCATTACAATCTCGGCACGGAAACTGCTCCTGCTATCCTTCCCTCAATCATCTCTCTTTCTCCTCACCAGTTTTAACCCCTAATCTTTATCATCTTAAAGCGCATTGGGTTTGCCATTGGACAAACACCTTACAGCAGGTAATTTGTTGTTTATCAGCAGGATCGGATGCAGCAGCTAGCCACCACAGTCTCGTACGTCAAATCGCTATCCTTATCATCCCATTGGTCACCTTTGACCGCTTACAGGATGGACATAATGCCACTGTGATGCCCTAATAAGCTCGTTACACAAGTTTTAAGCTTGTTGTGCATCAACCTCTCTTTATAGTTTGCAGAAGCCGTAAACAAGAGGAAATCCTATTAATTTAAGAATGTAGATGAACTATGGATGAACCATAGGAAGAAAGACAGTAACTGTTCTTTTAATGATCATTAAAATGTAGGAAAATATGTCACTCAATTTGGCCTGACTAGGCCAAACAATGTGGCCAATATTTGGCCTGACTAGGCCAAAAAGAAGATGCAACTGGATATTTTAGAGCAGCCAAAACAATGCAAATATGATCAAAAACTTAAGAAGATTTAACAATCAAAGTGGGGTTAATCTTCCAAAGGGCAGTGAAGTGTATTCAGGGGGTTGACGTCAACAGGAGAAAGTCCTGATGGAAGTCTGTGGTGAAACGACAGCTGCCCTCACACATTTTTCAGAGTGATTACATTAGCCCTGAGGCTAGCAGCAGAAACAAAGTGAGCTTCAATAAGTCATTACAGGACTCGGGGGTCTCACCGCAGCAAGAACAATCATCAGACGTCCCTGTTTACGGTTTCTCAATGTTGTTAATTTACTGCTTCTGCATTTATAATTCAGAAAAATGCTGATCTGAGACGACATGACGGCACAGAGGGACAAAGCCCCTCGAAAACACAAAAGTGGAGAACAATTACGCTTCATCTTAATTAGTTTCAGTGTTGATTTGGCGTCACAGACAATAAAAAGCAAAGGCATCATAGACCGTGCACATGTTCTTAATTACAATAAAAAACCCTAGCAATGTTAAGAGTTCAAAAATGTCTGGGTGGCACTGTCGCATACACACAATGACAGAAGATACTGAGACATGGTGGACCACAAATCCTGACAAAAGAACCAGAAAGACTGAATTTACGAATAAATGCTTTTTTATTTTAGCAGATTCAAATGAATAGTAGATTTGTGAACTACATTTATGAACAGATTTCAATGTCAGATTGTCCTCGAAAAAATGGAAAAACAAAGTATTTTATAAAATGTTGATGATAACAAGAGAATTAGCATCAAACAAGGAGCTCTAGAGTGTAACATCATCCGCAGGAGCGTCCTAACAGGTGGCTTTGAGAGCGCCCAGGAGGCGCGAAAGCTGCTAATCCTAGATTAGGAGTGACAAGTTGTTTCACTGGATGCCCCCATTGTAATCCCTGTTGCCTCTCTATCCGCTGACAATGAGCTTTGTTCCCTATCTAAGAGCTTTGAGGATTTCCTCAGCTTTGTTAGCGTAAAATGGATTGCATTATTCAGAGGCATGCTACTTCAGGGTTGGTCAAAAATACAACATATTTCCATTCAATTATTGACCGCACTGAATGTGTAATCTTACAGATGGTTCCAACAAGTCATCTGTGCCCAGAACACAGGATTTCATTTATTCTCATTTTAACAGTTTATAAGTCACATATCCAGAGAAAGATTTGAAGATGTGCAGGAATCTAGCTTTCATTTTTCATCACATCAGCCCTTCATGTGACAATCTCATCCAGATGGTGTTAGGCTGAGTGCAAGTTAAATTCTTAAATTCAATAATAGCGCAGGACGATGTTTGCATACTTGTACAATCTGAGGAATGGAACTCAGAATGCATGATTGAGTCTAAGATATATACTATACACATTTTTAAACAAGTTACCGTACATACAGTATATACTATGACGGATTAAATGATGTGTTGTTTAACTTTACAGAATTTCACTTCTTTTCATCCTGCTTTGCTGAAGAGGTGAGCGTACTTGGGCATTTTAAACTTATTTAAATGTCACTGCTATTTGGTATAAGGCAAATGAGCAAATATTTTAAAAAAAAATTAAAATCAGAACTAGATTATTTTTGTAATCTACAGTATCTAAAACATCAAATAGACAAAAAAACGCCAGCCACTTATCTCCTCTATGCTAGTCTGATAATAATTTATCTATACTGTTATTTAATTAAGTGAAGATAAGATAAGTCTGATACCATGCAGGAGTGGCCTATATTAAATAAACAGGCTGTTGAATCCAAACTGGAAAAAAACAAAAATAACCAGGGAAGTGAATAAGTCATCTCTCCAATATGAACATAAGCAAGAGTTTGTAAAAACATATGTTCACGTGCGCATGCTCACATTCTTGAGTGTGTAGAGGTGTGAGTGTGTGCTGCATAGGTAAGACTCTCTCTATACTGCACAGGCTATCCATTGTCCTTTTAGCGCCACACACCGAATATACATTGTTCAGGACGCACAGGGCCTCACTTCAAACCATGTAGGGTGTTAATCTAGCCAATCATAGCAGCCGCCTTTCACATGGACTTCAAGCCTTCGAATCAGGGCAAATATTTGAGACGCAGGTGGGGTTTGTTCAGTCCAACAAGACTGACGTCAAAGCGTGGAAAGTTTGGCATTTTGTGCATCAGGCAATAAACCTTTTATATCAATGAATGTTTCTATTTTCGCTGCTTCAGTTCCACCAATTTAAATAACACTGTGGCATTTAGAAACAGCAGTGATTCAATTGTACAGTTCATAAAAACATTTTTTTTTTTTTTTACATTTGTTGTCCTGAACGGCCAGATGTTGATAGGACTTTAATGAGAAAAATATCCTGGCACCGAAGCAACTCGTACACATGTTTTCAGTTAGGCTGGAATAAATTGGGGAAGAATTGAATAGGGATGGCAACCAAAATAGAGCGCCGCAAACAGAAACTGAGACATTAACAACTGCCAATACAAAGGCACGTATACGCCACTGTTCTGCTTCCACTGAAAAAGCAATCACCACAGAAAGGAAGTAGATTCAGACTGTAAAGTGAACGTATAAATATCAGCGCTGTTTCTCTCCGTCGTTTGGCTGGACTGTGAGCGTAACGGGTCCTCGTCCAGCTGTTCTGATTTTTATCACATTAAGTATCATATCTCGACAAACGACTCATGAGACCCACGCAAGAATTTCACAGTTGCTGGAAGGGAGCAGCATATTCAATAAAGCTTTTTTTTTTTTTTGCCCGGTGCTTAACAGAATACTCTCCTCTGACCCCCCCCCCCCTCTCTCTCTCTCTCTCTCTCTCTCTCTCCTCTCTCTCTCTCTCTTCCAGCCATCTTTCTCCTCTCTCTCTCTTTTCAGCCATCTCTTTCTCTCCATCGCAGCACTGAGCTTGCAGGCTGTAAATCACAATTAGGAGGTTCATTAGATATGCCTGATTTATTAAGACCCGGTGCTTGTCCCTGGGCCTTTCAGCCATATATATAAGCTGACTACAAGATCTCATACTTATGAGACATGCCGTTTGCTGTATGGCGGATAGGGTCATATGCCAATAGACATTAATTATTGAGTAAGACTCCATAGGTTAAATCAATTGAAGCCAGATGATAAATCATTTGCATTTGTATATTTATTTCTTTATTTTCCTTCGGCGATTGCATGTACACAGCACTTTTTGACTGCAGATCTAAACACGTATCTTTCGGTGATGACAAATTGGCAACGGCGTGCGATCCGGCATTTTGAAAAGGTGCCAGGCATTTGGGAGCCTCATCCAAAAAGCTTTAACAAACATACTCCTGAGCTGCTTGCCCTCTCGAACACGCACTTTGCAGCTTTGTTACCCCCTGTAAATCAAAGTGCATTTATCGCACACCGCCACCGCATATCAGCTACTGTCAACAACCCGCCTGTAAACACACAGGGCCCAGATAAGACTGTGTATATACTCTTTTTTATGTATCAGTGTGCTATAGATATGAACAAATGCCTAATCTGTATGACCTGCCAAAAACTGAATGATGAGATTTCAATAAAGAACATTAACATTAGAAAATGTGGAGCAAAAACATTCTGTGATCGCAATCAACGCTTTTCATTTCCAAAATGGCCCCTTCACAAGCTGTGTGGGCGCGCGTCCAAAATCATTTGTGTTTTGTTTTTTTCATCTCTCTTTTCTTTTATGCCTTTTCTTCTCCGACACATACCAGCGTGCCTGCTCATCCCCTGGCACCTTACGGGCCGGATCATTGAAACCTCAAGGGTAACTATACAAATAGTTCTGGATTAGTAACAGCTTGAACAGGTGAGCTCCGACTTGTTGAGGCCTATTTATAGCGAGTGTGAAATCCTATTGTTAAGAATAGAGGAGGGTTTACACACACACACACACACATAGAATGGACGGAGAGAAGAGGAGGAGAAAGAAGAGAGAGAGAGAGAGAGAGAGAGAGAGAGAGAGAGAATCTTGACACTGATCTGGTCGGAGGAGGTGGGGAGATCAATTAGGCCCGAGTCTTATAACATATGCCTGTAAAGTGGCGTAAAGATAAACGTGACGTACAAAGCCTGTCTCTGGGGTGTGTGTTTTTGACAGAGTTTTTAACAGCTGCCTTCGTGCAAGACGTTTCAGTTTATACTGTGATTTTCTGAGCTGTGTATTACCTTTTGGGTCATTGAATCTCTTCTATAAACGTACATGTAGAAGCATTAACTTTAATATCCTTCAACTCACAGAAATTTTTAAATAGTACAAATTCAGATTACGGACGCACCTAACAATTATTTTCATCTCAAGTATTCAATTAATCTTTGTTTATTTAAAGCTGTAGTTTACTATCCAGCTCCTTGAGGAAAATGTTATTTGGGATTTTGGGCTGTATACATATAAATTATAATTAACTTTTTTTTTTTTTTTTTTTAAACAAGCAGTGTGTTTATTTGGAACTAAACAAAAGGAGATAAATCAATGATCAACATAGTTGTCTTTACATTAACTAATACATTCATATCTAATTTACAAACACACCCAAACAAATGCAACCAACTCTTGTGTACAGCAGTAAGCTAGCGTAAGTGATTAAAGATCTCCGGCCTGGGCATAGCTACTGTATCCTCGGCTCGCTCACACACTTTCCTCTGGTTCAGGACTAATTGACGGTGACAGAGAACAAAGGGAGAAGATTAGGGGATTGAGTGTGTGACACAGAGCCACGGGTCAGAAAGAGAAGCTTTACTGTCCAACTGTGATTACATGGACGTGCAGGTGTCACCAGAGGACGCAGACACACTCAAGTGAAGAGCACAATGTCAACGGACCTGTGTAAAAATATTAAACATTTTAGATTTTTCTTTATACTCTATCACAACGTTGACCTTTCACGCTACTAGCAGCATTAAAACGGGTGCATTCGCTGAGTGGACAAAAGTGGAAGATCTTTGGAAGCGCTGCAGGAGAGCTAGAATAGAAGTTACATGAAGACTTTGGATGAGAAAATGTATTAAATAACCAGTCCCTATGTTTCATTGCCTTTCTTACATTTTGAATTTTATTTTAACATTGTTAATTCAATGTGGAATCATGTTATTCTGCAGAATGCTTGTTGTCAAAATCATAATATCTCCTCACAATCCGCTATCTGTTACGTAATATACTGTATGTGCGTGCACTGAAAAATAATCTGGTGTTAATAATAACAGTTTAGGCTTTGTAAACTGGTATGTAAATAAGGGGGCCTCCGTGGCTAGCAAAACCACGTTTACAGAGCCTAGGCTGTGTATTAAACACCAGATTTTTTCAGCGCTGACCCCACCTTTAATAGTATTTAAAAGCAATTTTCATTTCAAACCCTATTCTGAAAATTTGGCGCGTTAACAAAGAAAGAAGGGGTGATTCATGATATGAATTACAGCTCAATTGTCCACTTGTTATCTGGGGGCTTTGAGGAACATTGTGTCATTAGTTTATAAAGCCATCCAGCCTCTTTATCAGCGCAGGACTCTAATTGCTCGACGTCTGGGTTGATTTTGAAGCTAACCAGGAGCGATGTCATCCCACTGCTCTCCCCACAATGGAGCTCATTGGATTAAGTTCGAGCAAAGCTTTGTTAAAAGCTGGCGCAAATCTAATCAAGGAAGCGACCTCAATTATGCTAGTGTGTACTTAAACGATCAGATCACTAAAAATGGAGGAGCGCTTTGGCCCGGTGTAGGAATGCAATCAGTGGCCATTAAGTCCAGTTTAATTTTGGCTGATGGCAGCTTTTAAAATGAGACGCCAAGAGGATTTTAACTGTAATGAGAATACTGTCATTATGAGGAGGTGATGTTGTTGGTGTTTGGTTAGTGAGCTGCAGTCAGGGTCAGTTAAAGGTGGAGTCAGTGATTCTGGAGAACGCTCGTTGTCGAAATCACTTTTTGTCAAAATCAGTAAATATCTCCTCACGTTCCGCTACCTGTCCGTGCTTTATGTGCCCGAATAAAAATTTAAAAAAATACACAACCTAGGCTCTTTAAACAGGTAGATTGCTAGCTACGGTGTTTTTTTTTGTTTGTTTTTTTACAGCGCACACAGTACAGACAGGTAGAGGATCTTGAGGAGATATTCACTGATTTTGACAAAAAGTGATTCTGACAACAAGCATTCTCCAGAATCACCGACTCCCCCTTTAAACAGTACAATTGGCTAATGGTAAGCTGCCACATGTCTCTCGGGAAACAGGTGTCAGCATTGCAGAAGGACATTCATGCAGAGGTGGTGCTGGTGTCCCCACCTATCTCCCTTCTTTCTACCTACGCTGAAGTCAAACACAAGTAATTTAAAACCTTGTTTTTTTTTAATGAAGTGTTGAATGAAGCCTTCTGAAAAGCAGCTAGAGCATGTTGAAGAATGCACCGGTGAAGAAAGCATATTGTTTGCTCAGAGATTAATGTGTGGGATCCAAAGACCAGGTGGTGTCTCCTCGTATAGCCCCAGAGCACAACAGCTGAGATTGACCCTGACCTCTGACCTCCATCGACCCATGGCGGTTAAAAAACAGGAAGCAATTATCCCGACTGTCAGTGAGTCTTGGTGGCATTTCTCAACAGAGGGCCAAAACAGTCCAACAGATAACAGTTGCTCTGGATAAAAATGGGAATTAAAGACACGTTGAGAGGCTGTAAGTGTGTTTGAATACACACTCAGCAGTGTGTGCTCACATGCAGATACACGTAAGCT
Source organism: Ammodytes dubius (assembly GCA_026122265.1). Taxonomy (NCBI): domain Eukaryota; kingdom Metazoa; phylum Chordata; class Actinopteri; order Uranoscopiformes; family Ammodytidae; genus Ammodytes; species Ammodytes dubius. The sequence continues at coordinate 5,219,673 of CM047513.1, read as the reverse complement.
CTGTGTCCGTCCAATTTTATTTTTTATTGCCAGTTGTGAAAGCTGAAATGGAAACTTTTTTTCGTATAATCACATAAAACCTTTCACACTTGAATGTTTTAATCTTATATTGAGAAATTGTTAAATAGCAAAGGAAAGACAGACAGACAGAGCATCCTTCTTTCACAACCGTTCAGGACAATGTTTGGACATCCGTTGTTAGAATGTTGCAACAAAGATTTGTTCAACAATTACTCATAAATTCTTGAAACGTTTGTAACGTTGTCTCTGTAAATGTGATGTCTCTGGCATTGGGAAAGACTTATATATTTGCCAATGGAAGTGCATCAGCTTTTCAAATGATATGGTCATATTAGTTTTGGTGCCTTAGTAATTTAAAGCAAGGAACAAAACAACTAAAGTAATTGTTTATGGTCATTCATACTAGTAGGTCACACAAACGAACCAACACACACAGCTAACAGGCCAGTACATTTACGCTCACGTCACTGCAACATTTTCCCAGTTCTCCTCCAATATTCAGTTGTGCCATTTTGCCCATTTACTACACTCCCCTCCACCGCCAACTCCTCCGCTTGGTCTGGGTTGTGTTGTGTGTGGTGTGTGTGTGTGTGTGTGTGTTGTGTGTGTGTGTGTGTGTGTGTGTGTTGTGTGTGTGTGGTGTGTGTGTGTGTGTGTGTTGTGTGTGTGTGTGTGTGTGTGTGTGTGTGTGTGTGTGTGTGTGTGTGTGTGTGTGTGTGGGGTGTGGTTGTGTGTGTGTGCATGCTCGCGTGTGTGTGTTTGTGTGTGCGCGTGTCATGCCCTTTCTCTGAATCACCGGCAACAGCGCTGAAGTCGCCTGCCATTTCTTTTCATCAGAACGTTTCATACTTGAGCAAGAACAATTCAGTGTGAGAAGTGGATTTAATGTTGTACTTTCAGAACAGTATGAAAGGGAACAGCCTCATGTCAGGCAGAGAACGAATGACCTCAGAATGTCTCCTTATCATTTTGATAATCTGGTCTGCTACTATCTCACACTCGAATCAAGTCAAGTAGATGTTACAGAGAAATGTTATCTCCCCTTTACACCATCTGTGTGTGTATCTGTGTGAATAATCCTATGTCAAGCTATCCAACACACTTTAGCTTGAGTGCCACCTGACAAAGAAACACATGTAAGAAAACACTTCTGTTTTTATTCTAAGTAACAGCACTGTCGGTGCATCTACGTGAGGTAAGCCTTCGGTGATCGCGCATGGATTTTACCTTCTGCTGAACGTCCAGCTTACTTCTAAGCAATCAACTTTGTGTCAACTCGTTTGGCAATGGCTTAAATGTAACCGACACTCATTTATATGAAAAAGTTACGGACTATTGCTTTAATACTAAAATGCTTGCAGGTAGGGAAAAAAACAATCACCCAGGGAAAATCATTTCCTAAATAAGTGATACTTTTTTCTCCTTCTGCTGTGGCCCTCATCAAGGCACCCACAGACCACCCACAGAGGGGACGACCAGCAGGCACCAGTTGATAAGCTGTTGCACTGGCCACTTCTAAAGTAGGTGTGGATGTGTGCAGCAGTCCTCTATGTGTTGCTGAAAAAAGTACGCACATCCCCAGAAGAAGAAGAAGAGAGTGCACCCTTTAGCATTTTCCCTGGATAAATCAAAGGTTAAAATATATAGATCCTCATTTCAAGTCTCTCTCTCTCTCTCCTCTCTCTCTCTCCCCTCTCTCTCTCTCTCTCTCTCTCTCTCTCTCTCTCTCTCTCTCTCTCTCTCTCTCTCTCTCTCTCTCTCTCTCTCTCTCTCTCTCTCTCTCTCTCTCTCTCTCTCTCTCTCTCTCTCTCTCTCTCTCTCTCCCCTTCTCTCTCTCTCTCTCTCTCTCTCTCTCTCTCCTGCCTCCTCATCTAGCCCGATGCATTACCTCACCAGAGGAGGATCTGCCTAAAGCCGCAGCGGTCACACAACAGACAAAAGCGCTCATCTCCAGGAAGCCGCTGCCGCTGCCTGTGGTTTTGGAGAGAGAGCGCAGAAGAAGAGGGGAAAAAGTGACTCAGCCCCATGGCTCCTTTCTTCTCCGTGCCGACTTAGGGATAAACGCAGGGATAAAGCGCAGGGGGAGATAATATTTAGAGCAGGCCCCATTTCAAGGGCAATAGAAGAGAGAAAGTGGGCTATGAGCTTGGGTGGTTTGGGAAGTAGCCACGAGGGTCGGTCGGGGTCTATACTGTTACTGGCAGCGGGCCCTCGCACCGTGGATTAATGTGTAAGTGGGGAGGAACCGCCGCTTGGCCCGGGCCCGAGCCTTAAAGCCCCGGCCCGCTGCAGCCTCTCTCTCTCTTCAAAAGGCAAACCAGATGGGCCTCAGACGGGATGTCGATGAGGCGTGAGTGTGCAAAACACAAACATGCATGCGGAGCACAAACACAAATAAATTGACACAGACACACAGCGCTGGAAAACAACTAAATACATAACACACACACAACATATGTACTTAGTGTCGCATAGGGGAAGCTGGTCCGCATTAGATAAAACGCGCTGACTTGAAAAGCGTACAGGCCGTGGCGGATCACCGAAGTTCACTGCTCCTTCTTTTTCCCACAGCTGAGAGTCCCTTCTTATACACGCAGACTTGCAAGGCACTTTGTCCCACTCTAGACCAAAGTGGACATTTCATACTGTATGTGTGGACAAATCGGATCAATTAAGTCAATGTTCGAGCTCAAGGGGACATAATAGGACACTGTTAACATAAAGCACTGAGAAGCCACGCTAAATGACGTTAGCCGCTGTCCATTTACAAACAGTGAAGTTCACATACGCAGCTGTAGTAGAAAAAGAGAAAGGGAGATTGTCATGTGGGAAAAAAGCCAAACAGGTAACCTCAGTGAGTTCGTTATCTCTTTAGCTCATTAGCTTAGCACAAATCAGGCCAATGTCCGTTTGCTGTCTGGTCACTTTTTATAACTCTTTGCAAATGACAGCCATTACAGCGACCATCATGTGTGAGAAGAACAGAGCACTGCAAATAGGCCTGTCATGAAGTGGACGCAATCTTTTTTTTCTCAAAGTCTTTCTCACTGCTATTTACAGCAGTATTTAAGACCGAGACTTTGGTAGGTTCAGCATTATATGTCAGTCTATTTATAAATATTTGAACATTCCTATATGTATAAATGCCATGCTATAGTGTAAATCTGGGGGCTAAATGAGCTGTGATCCTATTCGCTAAACCTAGCAACTAAACCGAAATCATCATCATCAATCACCATCTAAAACCTTAGTAGCCTAATAGACACTCCTAGCCCTTCGGTGCAAAGCCATTAGATACAGTGTTTACAGTATAAGACCTTGACCAATACTCTGACGCACAGCAGCACCCTTCCTGTCTTTTCAAAGTCCAATAAAACAAAGATACCATAAATTCATCCTGTCACGACAACATTGCTCCCTGATAGAAGACTGTAATTTTGTTAGGAGGGTCCACTTGTCATCTCACCGCCATCTAATTAGATTCGAAAAGCAACCGAATGTTAAAAGACACAATAATGTGATTTCAACTTTCCAGGTGAAACTGATGAAGTTAAGGGAGTTTGATGGAATTAAAGAACGGGGGCCTACTGTACATGAAAGTGATCCAGTGTTCACTAATCACGATACAGACACAGCGTATACTAGGAAGAGGAAAAACATGCACGAGGCCTCTGTTAACCACTGGGATGTTTGCATTATTTTACTGCTACTACTTCACTCATAAAATAGCATCTTTAAAAAGCTAATGAAAAAAAAATATGTCATTGACTAGAAGTTAGATAATCATTTTAGATCAAAGATTCTCAGCATTTTCGACTTAAAACTAAATGTCTAGTTGTAAAGTTGAAATCATATGCTGGCCATTTCCACCAGATTCCCCCCTTATCAGAATTCATGAATTAAAACTTTTTAGGATATATATATATTTTTCTTTTTGGTGCTAAACTAATCTTTTATCATCCTCCTTAGATAAATCTGGCGACCACCTTCATTGAAACCATAACTGTGATCCAATATGATTAACGTGAGCCATAAATCAAAACTTTAACCCCCCGCACCCCCCCCCCCCACAGACCCTCCACCCCCATGACTATAACCTGTAGGACACATATTATGACCCACCAAAGCAACAGTAAAGTTGCCTATCCCACTCTGCGAGCGAGTTGCCAGGGAATCAAACAGTCCACTTGTTGACCCTGCATTGACACGGCTGAAGGGCCACTAGAGAAGTGCCTTAATAAGTATTCTTAAACAGGGGGGGGATTAGCCAGATGGTCAGATCACTCTTTATACTCCAGCCCTATTCTTCCCATCTGTACATTTCATATATACGCCCTTCGCCTTCTGCTGAAACCATCGCGATCGGACCGGCTTAATTTGGGCTAGTGTTACCTACAGCACCATTTGACTCCAGATATAATCTTTATTGCTCGCGGAGAGAAAGTCCATTAAAAGGCAAACTGTAGGTTCACTGGGCGCTGAAAGCTTCCTGGAGAGATGCCTGTGAGAGTCTTTAACAGAACCCCTTTTCTTCAGCCCGCAGTGAAAGCAGCTATTGAAGGGCGCACAGGGCAGAATACGAACCCAGAGCGAGCTAGTGAGTGGAGGTCTGCATTCGCTGTGAAACAAATCAAAAAGCGTTCTGTACTGTGTGTGTGTGTGTGTGTGTGTGTGTGTGTGTGTGTGTGTGTGTGTGTGTGTGTGTGTGTGTGTGTGTGTGTGTGTGTGTGTGTGTGTGTGTGTGTGTGTGTGTGTGTGTGTGTGTGTGTGTCGCTGCTGGAGGGCAGTGGACACATGCACAGACGCAGCTACAGTTTTGCTTAAGACACACCACACACAAACACACACACACACAAACACTAACATTATACAGACACACACTAACAACACACACACACACACGCACGCACACACACACACACACACACACACACACACACACACACACACACACACACACACACACATGGACTCTGCTACATGCTGATGAGCTAACCCAACACATTCTGGAGCAATCGTGTGCGTTCAAACACCAGCGAGAGTTGCTTGGGAAAATATTATGTGATGTCTGTGAAAAGATTTTTATCATTTTGGTGGAAGCAATCACACACAGAGCCAGACAGTGACAGGAAAGGCCCACACAAGCTGCTGGTGACGCAGCAGGACAAGGGGAAGAAAAAAACTCATTTGTGTCAAACTTACAGTAATAAGAGACTTCAACTCCAACACCCTCTTCTCACTTGTGGACGACTTTAAAATGCATGAACGTCACCTGGAAGACATGGAAAACACAAGAGACAAACACATTAATTCTCACGAGGATTTTACAACATTTTCAAGCGTTTTTTTTTTTAGGTTCACAGATATCAGCATCAATTAAAGGGTCATTTCAGTCAAATTATAACTTGTGGTATCTGGTAATACAATCCATCCAGGGTTGGGCAAGGTGTCTGATTCTAAAGATTTTCAATTTAAAAAAATGTATTGGAGGCACAAGGAATTTAGATTTACAGTAAACGTTTTTACATAGCTACCTTCCACCAAATAGCAGGGACCACTGTTTTTTAGAAATAGATGCTGCAATGCTGTCAGCACCAAAAAACTAAATTCCATTCTCTTCCATTGTATAAGGGTGCAGACAGAAAGCTTAAGGCTCGGGCACAGAAACCATAATATCTGCGTAGCTACACACCACTAGAAGTACTGGTAAGAGAGAAAAATGTGTTTTTGTTATTTGGTTGAACCGAAACCTTTAGAAAGGGAAGAGTGTGTTACCATAGGAATCAGAATATATTTTAATAAACACTGACCAAAATTCTTCACATCCCGCCAATAAAGTTGCGGTTTTGACAGTATAAGTATGAACTGGAAAAGGCTTTCTGGAGCCCGGCTGAATGCACACCGGACCCACCTGAGCTACCTCTGTGTAGTGGATGGTCAGGGCTAGAACAGAGGCCTCTCTGTCAAGTCCACAGCACAGCCAACAGAGGAGCAGTGTTTTTCTCACACACAGCAAACAACGACACACACTCAGCCACGCAAAGGCCGAACAAACGTCAAACAGCGTGATTCTTGTACGGCCGCTTTGAAGTCCAAAAAATTGGCCGCGACCGACTTGTCTTAATACAGTTAGCGAAGCCTGATTTCTTTCAAAACTTGATCCCAACGAGGAAAAAAAAATGTTTAGTAAGATGGACAAGCAAGTCATTCCTCAAAACAGACCACTCTCAGAGCTGACCTGGGGTCAGCCTTATTACAGCCTCGCACGCACGCACACCATAGCACACGCACTACAAACAGCCATTTGCTTAAACCAAGAGGTCACGGAAGATAAATAATAACATCAAAGAGGTCAAACTGCAGATGCGGCGCTTTGAAGGTCTATCTCGACGGGGCCGCCCTGAGTGAGCGGGCCCCAAATTGAGAGAGGATGGGAAGCTAGTCTTAATTGAGAGTAGTGGGCCGCTAATTAAAGAACCAACTGGAGGACTGGGTAAGAGGTAGACTTAAAGAGCAAGGCTGTGTTCACACAGATACGAAACAAAACCCACCACAGCAGCAGATCTATATGTATTATGACGCCGCCTTAACAAGAGTAACGCATGTTGTACAAAGAACGCAACACAAACAAACCCTTTGATTCCACAATTTGAGGCTAATTGAGAACAATGAAGAAAAAAGCAAACACTGGGCCGGCGTGTGTGATCTTTTATTCATGTCTGTAATCAACCAAATGATTCTCTCTGGATGTGTTTTTCTTCTTCTTTCTCTGAGGGCACAATTAAGGGCAATTCTGACCAGAAGAACTCCAAAGGCTCGCACACTAAGACGTTCTTAGATAATAAGTATAGTGAAAACAAATAGTTGCAACTTCTTTTTTCTTTCTTTCTTTCTTTCTTTTTGCAGAAGAAGAAGCAGCATTTTGCCCAAACTAAAGTTAAAAGGCTGAGGACGTCTCAGAGCCACCTTCTCAATTGAGTGACTGGAATCCCCTGAGCAGCGTTCACACTCTGCAGCTCTCGATGACCCGTCTGAACATGTTCCAGATGTCTGCAGAACCAGTTATTCTGTTTCCTGTCTTTCTTTCTTTCTTTCTCTCTATTGTAACCCCCCTCTCCCTCTCTCTCTCCCTCCCTCTCTCCTTTCTCTCTCTCTCTCTCTCTCTCCTCCTCTCTCTCTCTCTCCCTCTCTCTCTCTCCGTCCATTCCTGCGCTCCACACGCCCTGCCACTCATCCGCAGATGGCAGAGCTGACACCTGGAGGATGCTGGGTAATCAGGGAGACAGCTGGCTGCCCAGTAGAGGAGAGTTGCTGCAAAACGCACATGTTCACACACACAACACACACACACACACACAAAACACACACACACAACGCACAGCACCAGCCTTGTGTGCAGATGTACACTCCACACTAACAGGCGTGAATTCCGCACTTAACAGCCCATGTGCTTCTGCATACACTGACATGTACATGTATGTTACTACTAGAACACTTTCGTAATACATAGAATGAAGGTGTTGTGCAAAGTAGATGGGGATATCAGTATCTTAGATTAATAGATGTGTTATCAGTTATTTTAACTTGCTGTGTGCAGGAGTAGAACCATGTTGCATTCACTGAGGGTGTAAAATGTGTGCAATTGTTTAAAAAAACATGGTTACTCTCAAATGAATGAGCAAACTATGATTAGAAAATAAGCTATTGAAGTTGTTGTTTTGCATATGTTGGAGTGTGTTTTTCTCTGATGTAAAACATAACTATGAAACACGGCTGACTATCATGTTATCAGTTAATGCTTGTTGGCAGGTGAGTATCATGAATTTAATCTGAACCATAATACTTGGCCCTGGTAGAATTTCCACAGAACTGAAGAGTAAGAGAAAAAAGAAGAAAAAAAGATTTTGGAAGCAGAAGAACTGCATCATTGGGACAGCACTCAAAGAGATCCATAAAGACAAGACGTTTTCTCAGACATTAAGCCAACAATAACAGCACACGCCTTTGTTCGTTCCTCTTTGCATGCACAATTAAAAACCCTTTTAGTTTTATTTTGCTGTATTTCACGTCCCACATGCCTGGTCCAAAGTATTGCTCTTCATCCACCTCTGAGGGGGGGAACTGGAGAGGAGGGGGGGGGGGAGCTGACATAAAGCTACGCTAGGCCCCTCCTGACAACTGGAACTAACAGCTACCTTTTTGTCCCACTGTCCAAAACAGCTGTAAAATGCCACATGTTACCATTCCGTTAAAAAAAAAAAGTCTGTGACATCATAGCTTGACAGATAGTAACAAGAGAGGAGGTAAGAGATATGGTATGGCACGGCATGCAGTATATTAAGAGCCAGGGCCTTTGCACCTGCACAATGAATGCACACATTCAACCACGCAACAAAATATGCACAGTCCCAAATGTTGTCTTGTTGCAGCTGTCGATGCCACTTGTGCAGAGCGCGCGGACACACTGTGAGTTTAGAACAATGGAACTCTATGAAACAGAAGCTCTCTCAATGAGCTTAGCACCACATGAGGCTCCGTGCTGCCACTTCCACGTTTTGCACCGTACGAAACGCAGTACGCCGTAGCTTCCAGCTAATCATATGGGCAATTAAAGCAGAATTAGGTTGACTTGACCCATAAATGAAGAGCTTATAGCACACGTTGACTATCAGCGGACCACTGGCTGTCTTGTACAGGCCTCGTCATGTTTCTGTTGTTATTTCTTTGTGTAAATTTTTTCTGAAAAAGGCTGCAAGCAAGCAACTTATATTCCTGTTATTATTGAGCTGTTATTTCACCGCATTTCACACTTGTCAAACTTGAGTCTTCTGAGGTTTCACACCAGATTTAGTCGTTTTTTCGGGTGTAGGACGATGTTCATACTTGCGGTGGGGCTTAGCGCTGCTGAAACACTTGCTTAAGGTGGTTTAAAGATAATGTTTCAATATGAATGTTTTTGCGGTTCTGTCGATCAAAACGTCAGTGTTGCAGATATGCACGTGGGTGGGCAAAAAGTGTTCCTCCTTTAATGAGTGGAACAAGGGAAGGGGATGTTTGCTGAGTGGAAAAGCCTTTGTGTTGCCCTTCACAAAAGAGACCTAGGTGAACATTAGAGAGGCTTAAGTGACAACATGTATTCTCTCTCCCCAGTCGCTGTTAACATGAAATATCACTAAGGTAAAAGGTGGAGGAGAGAGAGAGAGAGAGAGAGAGAGAGAGGAGGGTTTGCAGGGGCAAGCGCCAGCACATACATCTAAACCTCGCCCCTCCGCTCGGCTCTAGCCTTAGGAGATTACATTATGGGCTCTCGCCATTGTCCCGCGTCTTCAAGACAAAGCCTGTTGCACTGTGCAAACAGCGCGCCTTGGAAAAGATTGTAAAAACAAGAGGTGAATGTCAAAGGCAGAAGTGAATAGGATCTGTGGCTGCTTTTGTTAAACTGGGAAGGTATGCACAAACACACCGCTGCGTGACAGAGAAGAAAGAAGGGCCTTGTGAGGGGAGAGAGCCGGAAAAAAGTTTGCAGCGTCTTCACATGAAAAGACCAATATACCGTGAGAAGTCCCCCTGCCCTGCCTGACTCCTGCCTCTATAGAACAAGCCCTCCACAAGTATTTGGTTGAAAGACCCCCAAAACACACACAAAAGGCAGAACGCTAAAGACACAACACACCGGCCTGGAAAGATGACCTATGGCTGCATGGAGGAAAAGGGTTTTCCGGGATATGGAAAAACATTACGCATTGAAATACATCTTGTTAGTTAAAATGAAAGAAAGTACAAAATAACATATTCATCAATTTGCTGCAGAGCAATTTCATATGAATGAAGACAAGTCAATCCCTGCTAAGCCTCAACCCTCCCAACCTGTGGGACCTATGGCTGCACGGAGAAGAAGGCTATTTTCAGGATATGAAAACGGCTTGAAAAACTTCTTTGTATGGAGTAAAAATTAAATCATAATTCACAGAATGTCGTATTACTCAAGAAACTGTTTTTTTTTCCTCAGGAGCAATATCATTTATATGAAGACATGTGTCAGCCCCTGCTAGAACCTATACGCCGTCCCAGCCCCAAGTCAACCTTGTCACGACCCAAACAAGGCTTTAACTGTCAGGGCCAATAATGAGCGCGACCCTCGGCTCCCTCTAATTTACAAGGCCAGCGTCAGCCTGTAATTAATTGCTGCGTGCATAAATGTAAATGAGTCCACTGGGGGAAAGCAAGAGGGAGGGAGGGAGGGGAGGGGAGATGAAAAAAAAAACGGCTGTCAGGCCAATATTCCAGCAGGGAGCAATCTGCTAGAGAGGGAAATGATTTAGAGGACAGCGCACAAATCTGCTGCTCCTGGAAACAGAGAGAGGCTGAGTGTGAGCGGACGCTGCTCAGATGGAGGAGGTGGTCGTCAGCAACGGCAACAAGAAAATGAATAGAAAATATACTGTGGTGGCAATAAATATCTAATGTTTTATTTCAATCTCCTCCTCCCCCCATATGTCTACAATTTGTATTCATAAGAGAAATCAAACATATAGTTTATCTCATCTGCCAGACCAGAACCCCCCACCCCCCCCCCCACCACCACCACTACACACCGCTCTTACAAGTTGCACCGTGGCGACATGTTTTTCTAAGAAATTAATGTGCATATTTCATTTTATAGAAACCTTTAGCATGATACATTTATTGAGGATGAAGACTTTTTCCTTTACTCGATTTTTCCCTAAGCTTTTTCACATATAAGCACGTTGCTGTTGCTGTGTGTGGGTAAGGTGTGCGTGTGTGTGTGTGCGTGCGTGTGTCTGTGTGGTGTCTGTGTTTTGTGTGCGTGCGTGCGTGCGTGCATTAGTGTGTGTCTGTCTGTCTGTCTGTGTGCATGTGTGTGCGTGTGTTGTGTGAGCGTGCGTGCATGTGTGCATACGTACATCTGTGTGTATGTGTGTCTGTCTGTGTTGTGAGTGTGTGTGTGTGTGTGTGTGTGTGTGTGTGTGTGTGTGTGTGTTGTCTGTCTGTGTGTGTGTGTGTGTGTGTTCTGTGTCTGTGTCGTGTGTGTTGGGTGGCGCAGACTTTGCTGCTTAGAGGTCAGTTAGATCAATCTGAGAGAGTGATTACAGGCTAACAGTTAGTTGATCTGATATCCACTAAGCACATTTTTCAGTCCTTGGCGTTTTATGATGCCTCTCACATTTTGTGTCCCAACTCAATTTGGAGTTGTTTATCGTGAAAGGCCATTTATTTTTTAAGGCTGAAATTAAGTCCGGAGAGAGTTGATTGATATAATGCAATATTATATGTGATAGCAACATTGGACACATTTACACACATTTGTATAGCTGTAAAAAAGAAGTAGTATACAGTACAACCATGTGGGCCACAAAAAACACTCAACAGGTATAGGAACTAGGCTCTTAAGCAGATGTTAATGAGATTAATCAAGCAGTGACTACAACCATTTATAACTTTTAACTGGATGGGTACTGACCTAATTTGTATAGGTCAACAGGTGTCCTAAGACTCTTAACATTCAAGTGTTTGGGTTAGATCAAATTGGTCGGATTGTATTTTTTTTTTAAATGATCTTTAGCAAAAGTCAAGGAGTTGCATAACGACAATGAGCGCGTACAATCAAAGGGAGGAGAGGCAGAATAAATATGTAATCATTCATGGCGGCAACAATAGCAGCTCTCATTCATAAATCTCCTGCACAAAAGGAACGCTGCTTAACTCTCTCCTTTGTGTGCGCCACGAACAAACAGGCACAGTAACCATTGTGCATTCAGACCTGCTCAAATGTGAGGAAAACACACACACGTGAAATCCACAATGTATAGGTCAAAGCATAGTGACACTTTAAGACACACACACACACACACACACACATATGAACACAGCGGACCCCGGCAGCCACAATAGCGTCTTTATGACATAAGCTCCTTTTCACTACACCGCTTTACAAAAGCCAATGAGATTTTTCCTATAGCAGGCCTCCAGCAATAACAATTGACATCACAGGCCGGTCTACGTATGTTTCCCATATTACGACAGGGAGACACAGTGTAAGATCCCAGAGAATGAGACTAAACAGCTTGCTGAGGCAGCGCTTTTCCCTCAACCCTTCCTTCAGGGAACCATCCAGTTGAGGCACTGTGGCAAAGTGCCATTTGATTTTGTTACACACCGGCTGCCTGCCAGCCAAGACAACTGAACTACAGTACCTCTGACAATATACAGCAGCTCAATTGACCCGATAGGTTGTTTTCCCCACTGTGTAGTGTCAGCTGAGGTCTGTCAAGTCTGCTACCGAAAACATAATGTTTAAATTAGACACACGAATCAGCCCAACAGGTGGGTCCCATGAAGAGCCTGTGATTCTCTTTAGCTGGACACACAGCTAGCACAGGGCTGCTACATTTTGCATTAAAGGTGGAGTCAGCGATTTTGAAGCACAGTATTTGTTAAATCAGTGAATATATCCTCATGAGACCCTACCTGTCCGTACCGTGTGTGCGCTGAAAACATATCTGGTGTTAAATACAGCCTATAGGCTCTGTAAACTGGTATGTAAGCAAAAATATAAGGAAAGAAGGGGGACCCACTTGCAGCTATAGCAATATGCCCGTATACAGAGCCTAGGCTGTGTACTAAGACCATCATGTTTTAAAGTGCCTACAGGTAGCCGATCCTGAGGAGGATATTCACAGATTTTGACAACAAGCTGTCTCCACCTTTAAATGCCAATTGACCTGATTGGTTGTTTTTCCCACTGAAGTGTCAACTCAGGTCTGTCAAGTCTGCTTCCCAAACACGCCGTTCAAATTAGACACACGCGAATCAGCCCAACAGGTGGGTCCCATGAAGAGCCTGTCATTCTCTTGAGATGGACACACTATAGCACAGTGCTGCTACAATTAGCACTAAGCAGATATCTTGTTTATTCCCGTGTGTGAAAGAAACCCTCTTGGCACAAATGTCAGCGGTCCATGGTGCTGTATCATTCTCATAAAGTGTTGGATGACATGGCAGACACCCGAATTCTGAGCCCGGGCAGCTTGATACCCGAAACCCCTGTGTGCCACTCCTATGCATAACCCCGTCATCACTGGACATAACACTGCACACTGCCGCTAATCCAACCGCGTGTACAGAACATATAGCATTCCGTGTACAAATAGACGATATAGTCAGGAGGAGCGTGTCCGAAGCATGTCATCTAGGAATAGGTTCCCATGCAGTAACCCTGGGAACCTCCTGACACATGGAATGAACCTGATGTGATGTGTGTCTCACACCAAGCAGAAAGACGGGCTATACGTTCAGAGCTGTCCGTCAAGCGCTGCATTTTCTATTCTGAGCCTAAAAACAGTGGATAGATAAACAGCCTCCCTCATTCTCTCTCTCTTTCTCTTTCTTTCTTTTCTGTTCTCTCCATCTCTCCCAAACTCTCACCACCACCTCATGACGACAACAGGCCTCGATTAGAGACCTTCTTTACGGCCGGGAAACCATGGCAACGCCCATACGTATAGGACAAGCTGGCCGGCGACCAATAGGATTTGGGCTTTTCGGTGGGTGGGACCATGTTATCTTGGCCCTCACTACTTTAACCACAGGGTCATTTCGGAGGCCTCTCGACTCTCGCACCATCCGCAACCCTACTGCTGCCACGCCCCATTACTCCAAAACCACCGCGTGTGGTAAAACTGAAGGTTACCCAGCCGAGGCAGTGACGCTTCTAGAGTGGGAGGAGCAGAGTCGAAACTACAAAAGCAATGTAAACATGGGCTCAGAGTGTAATCACGCCAGGCTTGTTTGTAGTTGTTTTAACTCTTGTTTGGCCGGATGAGAACAATGCAACATATGGACTTGGAGATGGTTTATGCACCAATTAACCACTTTAACAGTCATAGGGAGGAAGGGCCTGTCAAGTGTTCTAAAACAACCCTGCGTTACAGATTGGATGCATACACCCTGAGAGATGTGAGCCTTTCTCAGAATCGAATTTAGAGACACCAATGGGTTGCATCATGGGAAATGTAGGTTTTAGCTCAAAATTCAGATATTTGTGCTTCTGCTGCTTCAATTTGGACAATGTGTGGATAATGTGTGTCTCACAAGTACTCCAACCTTATGGAATTGCTACAATAAATAATTTTAGCGCCCCTTTAAGTAGTACTTTAGCATTGTTTTCTTGCATTCTTACATTTAAACAAAACAAAGAAACTTGTCTCACAGACATGTGTCACTGTGGTTATAGACCATTGTTATATACAGGTCTTCATAACTTATAATTACTACCGTACCATGTTTACACAATCGAATCTCTTTGTTAAATGAAATGAGTCATGTCTAATACGGGCGAGCTGCTATTCTGAATCTGTATCTAATCTGTATGTTTCACATAGAATGTGTGTGTGTGTGTGTGTGTGTGTAGGCTGTGTGGTGTGTGTGTGTGTGTGTGTGTGTGTGTGTGTGTGTGTGTTGTGTTGTGTGTGTGTGTGTGTGTGTGTGTGTGTGTGTGTGTGTGTGTGTTGTGTGTGTGTGTGTGTGTGTGTGTGTGTGTGTGTGTGTGTGTGTGTGTGTGTGTGTGTGTGGTGTGTGTTGTGTGTGTGTGTGTGTGCTGCGGTAGGTGGTGTACCGAGCCAAAGCACGCGTGTACTGTTACGTGTGGTTCTGAACTGTCGGTCTGAGCAGCATTCAGCCGCTCCCTCCACGGTCTCGGAGAGGCTTATAGGGGAAGAGCACAGGAGGCCTCCTCCTTCGCCACAAACATTTCAGCACATTTCTTTTTCCTTTCCCCTTTTTACGGACGGACAAATTTATGGTGGCAGTTCAAAAAGAAACCTGTAGTTTCTTAGCTACAGTGGCCCTGGAGAAAACAGAATTATTATTAACCTTTGTCAACAGTAGATAAAGAAATGTCCATCAGATTCACCAGCGTAGCACATGTGAGTGATTCGTGCAACATTAACAAAAGTCCCTCATCAAATCCTAGAGCAAATAATTTCTTTTGTTTGTTTTAACATGCAGGGAGTGCCGGAGGGGTGGGGTTTATGTGTCATGACAATTCGGCAAGCGTCAGCTTGGCTGTTCATCACACAAAGGATGAGTACATGTAGCTCCATTCGATTGTCAAAACTTTCAAGGTGCTTCTATTGTCTAAAATGAAACCCCACCCATCTGGTGCTTAAGCAGAACAAACCAAACAAGGCAATGTTTGCTAATGACACCCACTTTCCCACATTGACACCTTGTATTATCTCTTGAGCACACAACAGGCTGTTGAGAATCATGCAATGTATCTTACTTCTATCCATCTATCCATGTATCTATCTATCTATTTATCCACACTATCTATCTATCTATCTATCTATCTATCTATCTATCTATCTATCTATCTATCTATCTACTATCTATCTATCTATCTATCTATCTATCTATCTATCTATCTATCTATCTATCTATCTATCTATCATCTATCTATCCATCTATCTAAAGTGGAAGGAAAAAGGAAAGACTGAAACTCTAAAATCTCCTGGACATGCAGACATGCTCACAAGCCATTTCCCTGTTCTGTAAACTCATCAGTAGCACACAGCAGTGTAATTGCCAAAGCATCTGCTGCTGCTGCTGCTGCTGCTGCTGCTGCTGCTGCTGCTGCACTCCAAGACCTTGACTTCTGACTGACAGATAAAGAGCCACCAGAGCACCAGTGTCACTCACCTGGTCACCTGGAAAAATACCAAAAGCCTGCAATTTGATTGGCTGATATGAGGAGACTGACATCACTCTAATCTCCAAATGTATGTTCTCGAATTAGCAAAGAATTAACTGCGGTGGATTTTATTCCATGATTCCTTTTTTTTTCTCCAAACATTCTCCTGGCAAAGTCAAGTGCAGCCGAGATAGAATAGACTGAATTATGTCTTTTTACAATGATTTGGCCTCCTTTAAGTGAAACAATAAAGTTACAATGATGGGATTTCCATGAGCGAGCGGCGATGAATGATAACTCGTGAGGCTAATCTGTTTTGCAAGCAACATCAGAAAAGTTTTTTTTTTTCTTCATTTTTTTTTCAAATGCTGTTTGTTTCTTTGGGGAAAAATACTTGGAACAAAGGTCGACAGTCAGTATCAGACTGAGAGTTAAATCTACTTTCTATGTTAATTTCTACATTATGAATTAAACTGCTGTTTGACTTTAAGTTCAAACTGTTCATAGAGTTGGTATGTTTCCTCCTCTTATGTCTTTCAGTTCCTAACACTAAACCACCACATGACTGGAGTCAGCAGCATCTTAACTTTTTATTAGAAAAAGTTGAAAAAAAAATGTATAACAATTTTGGAAAACTAATTTATATCCATACGTTTGCCTCTCTTTGATCTAAAAGTTCACTGTGCCTTATCAGCAGAGCCTGATCTATATCAATATATTTGCTGATTGCTTCAAAATACTGTAAGACTCTGACAGAGCAGTTAATGCAGCCGCCACATACAGATAAAGCATAAGTGATTTGCTTCTCACCATTTAGTTTTTTCTTTAACGAGTGATTCAACATGACAAAAGGTACTTAAGCAATAAGCATTAAAGGAAAAAAACTCCACCCTGCGGTACCATGTATATACACGTATCATGAGTTGGAATTTCTGTTCCGCGCATTCCATGAATTAATTTGTATTGCTTCAATTACTGACTGAGTTCCTACGTTTCCAAAAAGTGACGCTCTGTGACGTGTGATGGGGGAATATTTTCCACTTGAGAAAAAAGTGAGAGAGCAAAAAGAACATGTGTGCCAAGTTGTTCACAAATTACAAAACAAACAGGAAAACATAAAATAAAATACATTGCAGCATTCATCACTGATAATCAAGATATAGAAAAAAAATTAAAGCGATTTCAGTTTAATGTGGATTCAAGCCACCCCCCTGGTATTTGTCTTTCTAGGGCAGGAGGCCAGGAGGGTTTGCGACTGTGTTAACAGTGCAGCAGTCATTTGTCAAAGGCTCTTGTGTAAACCGTACATTTATAAATCTTACTCAATCCACTTTGCAGGTACATAATAGCCATTGTTAGTGTTGCAGTCATCAGACGACAGTGAACACACAACCACAACACCCACCCACACACACACACACACACACACACCACACACACACACACACACACACACAACACACACACACACCCACACACACACACACACACCACACCCATTTACGACTGAAGAACAAAGAGTGAGGGATAGAAAAGAGGTATGATGAACTGCATGAACTTAAAAGGTGGAGTCAGCGATTCTGGAGAACGCTTGTTGTCAAAATCACTTTTTGTCAAGTCTGAACATCTAATAGTACCTGTTTACTGTGAGCACTGAAAAAAAAATCTAGTGTTAAAAAACAGCCTAGGCTCTGTAAATCGAGTCAAGTGCTAGCTACGCTGGGCCCCTTTGTTTACATACCCATTTACAGAACCTAGGCTCTGTATTAAACCAGATTTTTTTCAGCTCAACAAAGCACAGACAGGCAACAGAACGTGAGGAGATATTGACTGATTTTGACAAAAAGTGATTTTGACAACAAGCATTCTCCATAATCGCTGACTCCACCTTTAAAGATGGTCACTAAATTCTGTAGGTAATTACAGATGTGAACTGAAAAAAGGCAGTGGGACTCAGTGTGAAGGGAACAGCTGTTGTCATTATAGGAGCTGGTGTGTGTCAGGTAAAGCTCTCATTCTAAGCTTTGAAATTGGCTGGTGGGTAGCAGGTGCCGGAGAAGCAGAAAAGGAAAGGTTAGCCCGACCATTGTAAGAGAGGAGAGAGCAGAATGAACACACGGCCTCTCGTTATGCTAACGGTCTGAGGGAAAATATGAGGAAGCCGTTTCCAAGGTTATGTGGTGGAGGAGAACAGAGGAAGGGATCCACGGAGAAGTATACACCCAGCAGGGAGCACACACACACACCACACCACACACACACACCACACACACACCGGCACACACACACACACACACACACACACACACACACACACAACACACACACACCACACACACACACACACACACACACACACAGTCAGCCATACATGTACGCTGTAAGGCCACCCAGTATAGATACACATGACACAAGGACACCCACAAGACACACAGAGAAATGCTTTTGTAAAGTACACGCCTAATTGTGTACAAGGACATGCATACATGCAAAGAGGTTAATGCACATTAACACCAGAAACACACTTACACACATGACAAAACCATATGGATACAATGTCATAATGCACATGAGTACAATTAGAGAAACACTTAACGGATCTGTCTATGTCCAAATGACAAAAACACAAAAGATACAAACATCCCATATACACATAATTTGACATATACACAGACATAAATACATAAATAACACACACACACACACACACACACACACACACACACACACACACACACAACCTAGCTTGCATTGTGGTTGAGAAACGTATATGGGCATCTGCCAGCGTGCTTCAAGTGCTCATTCTCCGGGGGCCTCAGCCTTTCTTTTTCAGCAGCAACACTGCAATTTGGGTGTGCCGTTGGGCCAGAGATAAGTATAGGCTGACTAATATGCACTTAGGGCCCACGGAGAAATACTTAGGGCTAAATGTTTAATTTGTGTTTGTACAACACATGTCCAATTTGGGGGCTGGTGTCTTTTTCAAAGAGCCCGACAACAAATAATTAGGACTTCTGTATAGGCCACATGGCTTGAAATGGTGGAGAAATGTTTTTTTTTATGTGTGTGTGTGTGTGTGTTGTTTTCCGATGATGGTGAATGACAACTTTATAATATAAAAAACGTGGATACATATAAATATGCAAAACTGTGGTCGGTTAGAAGATAGCAGGATACTGTATAAATAGAATAACAGTGTTGAAATGGGGGTTAAGCAAGCTCACAGTCACAATCTCAACATTGACATCAGTCCTCCTCCGCCTCCTCTCATCAATCTCTCCCTTCATCTCTCTCACACTCTCTCTGTCTCTCGTGTGTGTCTCTCTCTCTCTTCTCTCTGTCTCTCTCTCACACTCTCTCTCTGTCTCTCTGTCTCTCTCTCTTCTCTCTCTCTCTCTCTCTCTCTCTCACTCAGCTGTAAAATATCTCAATCTTTAGTCTTTCCAGCTGCTACTTTGCCACTGAAGATTCCCCCATGACGCCAAACCAGAGGAAAAGGCCTCTGCAAAATATATGCAAACTATTAGAATAACGTGTGAGAAATGGATTGATTTCTAAGTATGTAGAATAGGGTCCTGAGGTTGGACTTGCAGTGCATTAACACCAGCATGCACAATCTGAGGGCTTCATGTTAAAATAATTGAAAACAGATTATTTTTCAGAGTGAGATTTTTGTTTAAAATAAATGTTTTGTAGTGACTTTTAGTCGCTAAACTTGTTAGTTACTTAACATAAACACAATGAAGAGAGAGAGAGAGTGTGTGTGTGTGTGTGTGGTGGTGAGGGAGAGAGAGAGAGAGAGAGAGAGAGAGAGAGAGAGAGAGAGAGAGAGAGAGAGAGAAAGAAAGAGAGAGGGGAGAGAGAGAGAGATCTAATCAGAGAATTGAATTGCCTATATCAAATCAGAAAATTAAATAAAATCATTATCTGTGAAGGTACAGGCCGATAACTGAAGATGCATTTCATTTTAACCTGAGAAAATATATCTTGAAGATTTGAAAAAAAGACATAATGTCACCTGGGAAATAAAAACGTCATATTAAAATAATTTTCACATTCAAAATCATTTAAATTTATTTTATATCAACGGTGGATATTAACATAAAATTTGCCACGGAAGTGAGGGGCCTTTTACGCACGCAGGGCACGCACGGCTGTTAATAGTGATTTCATGTTGCTGACAGAGTCCTTGTGGACCACACACACACACACACCGGCCACTGTACTCTGGCCTGTCCGCCTGTTGTCAGCGCGGATCACCCCTCCCACACCCCCACACCACCACACCACACACACCACACACACACACACACACACACAGTACAAGACGATGAAGAAGAAGAAAAAAAGAGAAAGGGCTGCTGCAGGTCTCCCCTCAGACAGCATGCAGCCCGGGACAATGTGCTGAATTGGCAGCCTATATATAAGTCTGCCATTTGGACACTCTAATGCCACTTTACCTTATGAGGGAACGGCAACCCGCAGCACCTGCTCAAAACAAAATGCCATAGCAGATCAACTTCAGCGAACCCCCAGCCCCCACTGCGCGGATTGTTTTTCAGACAGACACTCTCACTTACAAGAAGAGAGAGAGAGAGGGAGGGGGTGTTAGTGGGGGTCTATAAATTGTTCTTCCAGTGTCCCAAACAATTAAACAACTTGTTGGAAATTGTGATTTAGTGCGCAGGCCGGGGTGGGCATGTCCAAACTGGCAACTGGAGGATCTGTCAACCGGGGCAATTATAACTCTGAATAAGAGTGATTTGAGGCGCACCACACACACACACACACAACACAAAACACCCACACACAAAAAAGTGAATTCGTAAAAACAATTAAGACTGATTCTGGGAAATTGCGCTTAACTCCACATGTGACAGATGGTTAAGATATAAAAGCTTTTTATGGTTTTGTTTAAATAGCTTCACACAATAAGAGATTGACATCAAACAATTGTCATTGCTTTGCGGTTCCTCTTTAGCGGTTTTCGAAGTCATTTTGAGATCTCTCACTTATGCTCTCATATGTCGCTCTCAAAGCTCCTTATCTCTCGGCGAGCAGCGGCTTATCTGCGAGGTGTAGTGTGGCTCTAAATGCGGGGAAACACCCTGAAGCGACTCGTATCAGCGTTGTCCAGGCCGTTGTCCTACGTGCTGCCTTGTCCTCCTGTTACCCCCCTGTCTCATCCTCACCGTGAACCCGGGGCAAAGTGTGTCAAACATGGGAGTCAAACCCAACCAGCTGATGGTCCGAGATGCCCGATAAGAAATGTGCCCTTACACGCATCAAAGCTCAAGTTCACACAACCCACAATTAACTTTATCCGTAAACAGCGCTGTCTGTCACTCTATCAGGCTGCACAACAACGATTTAACATATGAAATTGACACATTGTATCACCCTTTAAGTTAGAGAAAGAAGAGAAAGAAAAGCAGGGATCGCAATAAAAATTGTATAAAGAAAAAATGAAAAATCAAACAAGAAATAAACTCACAGACTAAGTTCATGCCTTTCTTGCGCTGCTGTATAACCCCGGTATTGTCCCCCCAATAGATCCTTGTTAGGGCTCCCCTACGAGTCTATTTTAATTTATGACTCACGCGCATTCTTGTAGGGTCAGTCGCCGTGACCTCCGAAGGGAGAAAGTTAACTTCTTGGGCCCTAAGGCTGCAGACGAGACGGCCCTTCTTCTGTCTCTCCTCCTCTGCGGTCTATCTTTCTCTCTATATTGTATTCCAGAATGTGTTTGGGGTGAAAAACAGGTTCGCTTCTGGAGCTGCTAATGGAGCCGGGCACGCGCATGCAAATGGGGGAGACCTTCAAGCCTCATGTCCGAGTGAAGCGTGAGACGAACACGATTCTGGACAGAAGGCTACCGCTGTGTGGCCGACGAGGAAACTACCGACAGTGTCATCCCACAAGCTCCACGGGGACTCACTGAGATGGATTTAAAAAGAGACGATGTCCTAATATTAAAAGTGTGTTTCAAATAAAAGTTTAAAGGCTAAAATTGTATTTTCTACTGGAACGCTTCTTTACGCATGATGCTCCAACAGCCTCTGAATGTTTTGTAATAGTTTCTGCTCCTATAAAATCTTTTTCTGGTGATGTAGGTCCGATGAACCATTTACTGTTAATAGTGCATGACAATGGTAAAGTGAGGGGATCGACATAGTTAAAAGTCAAGTTATAACATGTGCTTTTCCTTGCACAATATAGTTGCATCTTGAAAATAACCTTGAGTATGTCGCTTTATAGTGAACGCCTAATAGCTTTAAAGTTGGAGAAAAAGTTGGAAGTTCATTGATTGAGACGTGTTCAGATGTCAGCTTTCTGTTCTGTGTGGTTTGCAGGTAACAGATTTGAATGTTCTAATTTATTTTAATTTATGTTTTGAGCGTCACATCACCACCTCTAAGGGAAATATCAGTGGATGAAAATGATGCAAAATCTACAATTTTCAAAGTTTTTGTAACATATGTTTGAGGCTCATCTTGCAACCACACCTGGTTTGTGTGCTCGTTAACAATCCAAAACTTCCAATAATTTGTGTCAGATAGAGTACGTGAGTAACAATAATTAATAATAATTAAATAACAAGTATTGGTAATTGCTCATGGTTTTATGATATTCACAGGTAACGTTAATGTGGTGTTAAGAGTTGGTCTTATTTTAAGTCACTTGTACCATTAAAAAGAAAAAAAATACTCCACCAAATAATCTATTTTTTTCTGTGAAATCTCAATGCAAAACTTTTCTACAAACCCCTGAAAGTCTTCTAGTTAAAGGTCTCCTATAGTCTTAGCACGTCATGTGGGGTCGAGCGGGTTCTAATCACGGTCCAACTGCAGGTTTTAAAGACACTGATGCAGCCTGAATATCTGCTGCTGTCATCGCAGTTTGTTGTGAAACAGAGATAACCAGAGAGTAGTGCGCACACACTTTCAACTAACAAGCAGACGCACCGGTGCTGCCGTGCCCACCACACACACACACACACACAACACAGTGATGCAAACGCACTTCTCTTACCTGCATTCACTTCTTATTCATCCGCTCCTGGTAAAGTTGAAAGATTGTTTTGGGGGGAGGCGATGAGAAAGAGTTTTTTTCAGCGTCGAGAACCAAACAAGAGAAGTCAGTTCAAACAGCCTTCAAATCCCGTGCGTAGAGTCACCATCGCTGGAGCGTGTCTGGGACTTTGAGGGTAACTCCTCAGTTCGCCGCTCCGCCGAGGATCACAACAAAGTAGAGTTGAAAACACTTCGCTGTCAGATATAGAGAGAGAGGCGATACCGAGACGTCACTCGGAAGGATTTTCTTTAAAAAAAAAGTATTATAAGTTATTATTCCCCGTCCGGCACTATGTGGAGGTTAAGTGAGAGTGCGGGACAGTGTCGGGTAAGGAGGCATAGGCAGGATAACCCCTCTCTCTCTCTCTCTCTCTCTCTCTCTCTCTCTCTCTCTCTCTCTCTCTCTCTCTCTCTCTCTCTATCTCTATCTCTCTCTTTCTCTCTCTCTCTCTCTCTCTCTCATTATGCAGCCGTCTCTCCGCGTGTCCGTGTCTCACTTTATGTATGTCAATTGTCCATACAGAAATGTATTCACCTATATAGTAGCCTAAGAGTATATGTTGTATTTTCTGTTTTCTTACCATTCCTAATTTGAACTTTGAAAATCAACTCTCTTTCTGTGTGTGTGCGCGCGCGCGCGCGCGCGCGCGCGCGCGTGTGTGTGTGTGTGTGTGTGTGTGTGTGTGTGTGTGTGTGTGTGTGTGTGTGTGTGTGTGTGTGTGTGTGTGTGTGTGTGTGCGTAGCCTATATGCGCGTGCATATAGGCTACACACATCACCTGTTCTTGGCGATTACTATGAAACAAATACAATGCTTCTCTTTTCACTGTGGCCGCGTTTTTCTCAAAACCTTTTCAATGTCCGATGTAAGAAATCACCACAGACAGAGTTGATAAGTGACAGCGTTGTTCATGGTCAATTCATGAACAAGAAAATAAATGCAAAATGTGATCTGCAAATGCCTCAACACGCGGCCATTCATC
Organism: Ammodytes dubius; assembly: GCA_026122265.1. Lineage (NCBI taxonomy): Eukaryota > Metazoa > Chordata > Actinopteri > Uranoscopiformes > Ammodytidae > Ammodytes > Ammodytes dubius. The sequence goes on along the minus strand of CM047513.1, from coordinate 5,195,885 downwards.
ACTGAACAAAAACTATTTATTAAAGTTTAATTTAAACCCACGTTTGAGAATCTGTGATTAAAATGTGTTAAATCTTTAAAAAGTTTGATTATTCTTAATTTCGCTCAATAAAAATATAGAATTATTTGAAATGATAATAAGAACGTGTCTGGGTTATTAAAACAAAATGTTACTAAAAGGGACTACAATCGCAAACGCAAAAACACTTCAAAATCTCAAAGATTGTGTGATGCAGAAATGAAGCTCGAGCGAACGTCTTGTCAGAGGTGTGAGCGTCTGAGACTGTTTCCTTATTACGTTTACTCTTACGCCACCTTTCGGCGGTTTGGAGGCAGGACAGATAGAGAGCTCATTTCACACTGAGTGGTTCATAAACATGACCCAACTTATAGTCACAGTTTTTCAAAATAAATCAATGTGATTAAAATAGAATAGAAAGTATAGCACACAGATAGATTTAATTAAATTATGATCCACATTAAAATTGTTATGGGAGACTTCGAGAATCTAATGAATCACGCAATACATCTCTTCTCTTTGTTTAAACTAATGATTTTTGTTCATGGTCCCTGATAGATAAATAGACTAAAGTTAACTGATGAATGAATCAGAGCTATTCTGTTGCAATAGTTTGTAATACTCTGAGACCAGGCAGGAATCTATTACTGTCCACTCACTGTAAAAACAGTAGGCTACTTAGCCTATGTATGGGGTCAGAAACCTGGAACACCACCATCATCAATAAGCTACATTCTTAAATCACTGTAGCCTATGTGAAACATCCTTGGGATCTACTGGCCAAATAGGCCTACAATTAACATCAACTTGAGAAACATGAAAACAATAGGCTAGCACTATCCTACTACAGCTGAAGAGGAAACATTGGAGCTGGATTGGAACCAAGCAGGACACTGACATGAAACATACACAAATTAAATCAAATTGAACTAGTAAATTAGTATTTTGTTGTTTTATATTAAATTATGTTACACACATCACCAGTGAGCGGCAGCAGAGTTGACATAACCAACTTCAAGACCAACAAAGAAGAAGACGGAACCGGAAGTAGCTACACAAAGCGTTGTTGACAAAATTCAGCTAGCCTTTTGCTAGGTGGCATGCTATTAAACGGACTTTTCTACTAAAGCTTGTGTTCACAATGAGTTCTCCAGATGACAGACATGGGACAAAACGACCTGCGTCTTCAGATGATGTGAGTAAATGCAAAAAACGAAACGTAATCTCCGTTGCTGAGAGATGCGAGTCACTTAGATGCCGTTAGCATCGCGCTAGCCTGACTGCTAACGTTTGGCTTTGTGGTGAAATCTGTCAGGACGTTATTTTTGTTTGCAGCTGGGACAAAGTGAACTCACCTGTTTAGTTTTAAAAACTGTATCGCACAACACGTGTCGTTCAGTTTTCTATGTAGCATCAGATATGAACGACATTTCTCGTAGTACGTTTGAATTAAAAATGTTTCGGGATTTACGGGTTATTGAGGAGACCACCCATCGTCTCACTTATATTTACCATTTGCAACATTCACAGCAGCTGTCAGTGACAACTCTGCAACACATACTGTGACACATCAGTGGGTTAAGGAACAGCTAGCCCTGTTGGATATAAACATTTTCTATAATTTTGTAACTTATATACCATATAACCATGAGACTTACATTTTATGCAATCAAGCCCCATTGAGCCTGTGAGCCCGCCTGATAACTATGTTTTCCCCTCGGCAGGACGAGTCGACCCAGTGGAAATCAGCGGATCTGGGAAGCAACGAAAGGAAGCAGAAGTTTTTGCGGTTGATGGGCGCTGGCAAGGTTTGTAGTGTAACATAAATCACGATTATAATTTCAATTCACCTTGTGTGCCTGTCTGTAGTCCATAGCGTAACGTGTCAATAAATAACAATAGTTCAGTTTTACCCGTCACTCTATAACCTTTAGAGAGAGGTTTTGTCATATTTAAATTGGTATTATTTCTGCTCTCCAGAAAGAACACACCGGGCGCCTTGTTATTGGTGACCATAAGTCGACATCCCACCTGCGCAGTGGTAAGCTTTCTTCATTTAGCTTTTTGTAATAAAAAAAAAATACTGTATTTGTTGTGATAATGTCCAAACCCTTTTCCCTTTACTGCCTGAACCTTATGCCCAATGCAATAACCCGGCTTCCCCCCACCACACATCCGCCGCACAGACCTATCCACACACGGATAGCGCTGTATGGGCTGGGTGTATCTGCTGTGACTGGTGTCTCCTCTGCAGGGCAAGAGGATCGCAGGATGAACGAGCAGCTGGAGATCCAGTTCCAGCAGGGCATGGACGGCAAGCTGTCGGGACGCGACAGGAGGCACTGTGGCCTGGGATTCAGTGAGGTGAGGGAGGGGGGCGTCAGGAGCCATAGGAGGGTATTTTAATGGGAGTTTCATCTCAGTCGAGCTAAGGGTCTAAGGGCAGAGGGTGTCATAATGTGTACACACTTTGAAGCCAACTGAAGCATATGGATATTTGTGATTTTGAGCTATACAAATACAACTGATTTGAATTGAGAGGGTAGAGTGGTTTTAGAAATACTGAAATGTATCCTGCAGGTATTAAACACTTTGAATAAATGTAATGTTTATGAGTTATAGTAGCTTTGTTCAGAAGACCACTGAGGGGGTTACAGACTGGTGAGTGTTGATTAGTGGGGGGCCGTATTTTGGTAATTTGTTGTTTTTCCATTTTGACTTCTAAATTGAAGGTAAACATATTTGTTCTGGTTTCTTTACACTAAAAACAAAACTTCCAGGCCAGTAAAATGTAGATTCCTCTTGACACTAGGGTTTAAAAATATCCTGTTTTGCAGATAAACGAGTAAAAAAAAAATATTTGTTTATTTTTGAAAATAGTTTTTTCTTCTTTTGCCTACAGCCTGAACCAGAACCCGAAGTATTACCCTCTCCACCGGTGGACACTGAGACAAAAGCCGCCGAGCCAGAGAAGTCCGAGCCAGAGAAGTCTGAGCCAGAGAAGTCCGAGCCAGAGAATTCCAGCAGTGACGACGAATCCTCAGACGACCAGGACAAAGACAGCGATCCCAGCCCCAAGGAACTGACCTCAGACCAGGCCAAGCCCAGCAAAGACACAGACAGTGGGAACGGCCAGAGGAAACCGGGCTTCAAAATGTCCTTTGTTAAGTCAGTGTAATAGATGTGCAAGGAGAAAAAATCGTTTTTGTAATCTCAAATTTGTACATTTTGACGTTATTTGTTTACCTGCAGGCGATCACTCATCATGCTAGTCCCTTTATGCCGTGTAGAAATGGGTTCTACACAGGCACTCACCATCATTAGGTGACACTCTGATGGGCATGGTGTCAATGAATTAAGTTTGCAATCTAAAACGTCATGTTTTGGTCGAGTCCTGTTTTATCATGTTTAAGATCGAGAATGGTCGGCGGCTTTTTATTTAGTTTAGTTTACATTTTAACAGTCACTACATTTCCCACGAGTCGTGTTGGATGAAATGGGGCTGACTGACATTCAGCATGATTGGTCTACACACATTGTACATTTTGTGATTTCTTATTTTGAAAACCAATAAAAAGAAAATGTCAGTTATGACTTTAGAACAGTTTTTGCGTCATGATTTCTTTTCGATACATAGGAGTAAACTGTTGCTTTGTTACATGGGATCTGAACAATATATGATTCTAAGGTTTGCATTTCCTAAAAACTGTTCAGATGGTTTCCAAAAATATCTTGCAACAAATTCAAATTATTTATATTTATATGTATAACTGCGAGAAACAGGTGTATTATATTTATTGAAAAAAAAACCAGAACATTTCAAAGGAAACATACACCAATTAGTATGTTTATGTAATATTTATTTCTTAGTGGATACTTTACTTTTTTCATGTGTTGTAATAATCCATATTATATTCTAATGCATTTGAGTTGATTTGACAGGACTAAAATAATAAATAAAAGGATTGAAAAAATGTCCAAACAATCCTTCTGTAATCTGAGCATGTTGGCATTGGCTGTCATTTTACTCGTTTTTATTTTTTCAGTCACAAAAATCCAGACCAAATGGCAAAAACAGCAAAGAGCAGATACAAAAAAGGCAATTCACTCGTGTTATAAATTATTGTTACTTAATTGTGCATCATTAAGTGCAGAAGCAAGAAAAAACTTGATTCTATTTATTAAAACTACGAATCAAAACTCTTTTACAAAAAACTTGTCTTGATCACACTCAAAAAATAGACGTGTTACACACAATTCAATTAGTTGGCAAATGTTGAAAAATGATTAGATCCTTCCGGTCCGCTTTCCCTTTGTAAAGAATCTTCTGTGTTGTAGCTGGTGGTTCCTGTGTGTCAGTGCTCCGCAGCGGCTTTGGCTGAGGACAAAACAACACAGTGTAGATATCAGTATTTCATCTCGCTGTCAGGAAATCATAGCTGCAAACTCTAAAATCCCTTAAAATGTTTTATATACAGTCCATAGTGCAGACACACCTTCAATTTGCATAAACACAAATATTGAGACATGTCTGATTTCAATAGATTGGACAAGTACAAACTGCTCACAAGAGATATAGTCCCTTATGACGAATATTAGTTTTGTGTAGTTCTGTCAATCTGATACCAAAGGAGACCTTGGCTCAAAAATATTATTTGGAAATACTATGAGAATTTTAAACCAACAGTAAAACAGAGAACAAACTACAGCTTTGCAGCAGTACAATACAATATCCCTGAAAATGCTAAACACAAATGCCATAAGCACTACAAGAGTGTAACCAAGTATTTATTTTTACTTACATACATAGAAAACCACACAATTTAAGCCTAACACCACGCCACCACATTTCACCCGAGCAGCTCCTTATACCCCACACACAGTGACCAAGCATGAGCAGAGAGAGGAGTAATATGTCTAATATATCTTTGGTCAGAAAATCACCCAAAAACCAAAGAAACTAGGACTGTGCACAGATTCAGTTTCAGAGATTTGGTAGAAATAGGAAATACATTTGTAAAACCAAACCAATAATTGTCAGTCATAGGTAAAATATGTTAATTATGATATTGATAATTAGTTTTTCCTGTTTTCGATGTCAGATTATGTAATTGACCGAATTGCAAAAGAAAATGTTTTTAAATTCACCTTTAGACACACAAAATCCCATCATGTATCATATCATGTTCATAACTAGCAGATTTTTAAAAAGTAGTTTGAGTCCCTTTTTTAACCAATCTGTGCTCATTCCTGTCCCAAAACCAAACACACTGAATACCAAGGAGTCCACACACACACACACACACACACACCACACACACACACACACACACACACACACACACACACACACACACACAAAACACACACACACACACACACACACACACACACACAACACCACACACACACACACACACACAGACGACCCAAACAGGGAAATGTCAGATATACCTGGACCACACATGCTCACCGACTGTCCCACTCAGTCCCTGCACACCAGGGACAGACAAATCACATGATGCCTTTCTCAGAGAGCAATGTGATTCCTGCTGAATCAGCCACTGTATAATATACACATGGCATGTTGAGCATTTGTAAAATAAGAATAATTTGACTAAATATGACAACAGTAGTTTACTTCAGCGGCAGCCACTGTAGCCATGTATCAGTGGATGCAGAGTGGAGGGTAAACATTTTAGAAAATAATTTTCTGTTTCTATAGCAACTATTGTTGTCTATTGCTGGATTTTAAATGCTTTTTTAATGTTATATTCCTCTGTTTATGAACATATTTATGTTATAATATATTTTCATTGAATTTTTTATTTTATCCAACACACAAAAACAAATCCATGCTGTGTAGTTTTATATTACTAGTTTTGTTATTATGCGTGTACATACACATTCTTCTGTTTTTGTATATTTATTTTTATTTTAACCCTTGTTTTCCATGACAATGAATCCCCCAAGAATTGACTTGAATTCAATTAACTTAAATAATTACAGGTAGGGTAGGGTTTGAGGTTCATAGGACAGCTCTACAAAGTGAGTGACATAAGGGTAACTGTTGTATAATTAGAGAACAGGGTCTTAACCAAAGCCTGTGCTGTGGCTGGGATGGTTGATGCTTAGTTTAAAAGGGCCAGGGGATGTAAGTGAGTATGTGAGTAAGACTGACCTGCGACCAGTTTGCTCTTGCGCGAGGCCTCAGAGGCCAGAGCCTGGGACACGTTCATGATCCTCTCCTGCTGCTGCAGAGCCGAGTCCAGCCCACTGAAGTCCACAGAACTGCAACGGACACACGGACACACACACACACACACACACACACACACACACACACACACACACACACACACACACAACAATAATAATGGATTTTATTTATACTGTATAGCAAATTTTAAAGCCCAACAAACTCTCAAAGCGCTTCACAAAAAAAGGGATGCAAAGGGAATATGTTCGTAAGGGTTTCTGCTCTTTTTTGCTTTGATTATTTGTCTTAATAAAGAATGCAACAAATCTGATTCCCAGTCTAGAGAATGTAATAGCAGTGAGGTCACCTTGACTTGGCGAGCAGGTTCTTGATGCGTGTGGTGCGGCGCGAGCGCTCCTCCAGCTCCTCTGGACTCAGAGGCTCATCGGGGTCTGACTCTACGTAGCGCTCTGGGATCAGGACTTTACTTGGTTTGGACAGCTGGGTGTGGGACAGACAGACAGGGAAGCTTACAGTCCATTCATTTAAGCACAGCCATGTTGTATTGGATAATGCAAGTGACCCAATAGGCAAGGTCAATAGGCTAGTTATAGTTTCTGACATTATTGTATATTTATGTATTACCAATAAGGCCTTTTATCTACCTGGGATAACGTCATGGATCTCACACACATGGCACACAAGCAATTAGCACTCAAAAGCAACATTTTCCATTCACAATTGACTTAATCATGAAAATTACGCTTTAATGGGTTTCAAATGCATAAATCTATCTATCTATCTATCTATCTATCTATCTATCTATCTATCTATCTATCTATCCATCCATCCATCCATCCATCCAATCATCCATCCATGCGTGGCTAAATGATTCTTTACATCTGATAGAATAGAGCCTCACCTCTCTGCTGATATCCAGGTCATAGTCTAGTGGCTCCAGATCCACCTCCGTACGTGTGTGGCTGTGGCCGTCACCCACTCATCTGATTGGATCCTCCCTCTGTCTGTCACCTGACTGTACTGGACCCACCCTCCCTCTTTCACCTGGCTCCACCCTTCATCACTCTGTCCCTCGGCCCTGGGTCGCTCCTCATGCCAGTCAAACACCTAGAGAGAGGCAGGACACAGGGTTACACAGCTATAGCCAAATAACAGTGAGTTTATTAATATGAGTTTAAGGTGTAGTCTTTATATATAAATGTTAAAAATTAAGTAATCACACAACGTCAGTGTTTTTATGGCCGTGTGTTTTAACCCTTTCAAGCATAGACGTCACTAGTGCTGATATTATTGCCACAAATGAAATTGTATGACAAAATATGCTTCTAACAGTGTACAGCGAATATTTTACATTGGTTCACAGGCAGTTATCCTGTAGTCTCAACATTGGATTACATACAAACAGTTTTTAGATACGTTAAAAAAACATAATCTGAATGCTCTTTGTATACAGTGAAAGAAAAGACAAACCCACATGGATTAGTGGCAGGAAGAGCAGGAGTGTAGCGTGCTGAGCTATTTGAGACTAAAAGCAGTGGGGTTTACGGGGAAATATGAAACTAGAACTGAGAGCAGCACTGTTGTAAATTGAATTTCCTCAAAAAAGTCACAATTTGTGTGTGTGTGTGTGTGTGTGTGGGTGTTGTGTGAGTGTGTGTGTGTGTGAGTGGGTGTTGTGTGGTAATGATAATCCAAGGAGCACACAAGCCATGCATGCATCCTTCCCACTCCAGTAGCCTGCAGGCAGCAGTAGGTCTGATCTGTTGATCTGTAGAGCGTGTTCACATGCTGTGAGTAAACACTGCATCTCCCATCATGCCTTGCTGCGTTGCGCTCGGGAGAATCAGTGGCACGCGAAGGATACAGAGGAAGAGAAAAGGAAAAACCATGCAGAGTAGACACAAATTCATCAACTAAAAAAAAAACCCCACACCAGATTAGGAAGAACAAGAGCCAAGAGGTTCAAGAAGCAAGGAACTCTTTATTGTCGAGTGCAAATCTCTACATGATAGAAAAAAAAAGTTTTGCTTTTTGCTTCTCAATTACACAGATTTAGGTGGTGATTAGCAGTTCACTTCTCTAAGTTCTATTTCTATTCTTCAACTGAGAAACCCTCCTGTTACTATTGTTTTTCTTTGATCTTTGATATATTGTACGTCGTAGTTTTGTGGAAGGATAAAAAGCAGTATGGCAGAGAAGCTTTCAAAAATCATTACTTAGTCAAAATAAAATACAATAGAGTGGACAGCATCGCCATGGAGAACAGAACGTCTTTCATGTAAGTTAAACAGTTAACTGTGTCTGATCAAATAATTCATTTTGATGACCTCATGTTGTTCTGGAAAATGCCACTGTTTTTAGAGGTTTTGTGGATGAAAAAAATGTCATAACATAATAATTTTATATAAATTGTCAAATCTTGCCACTGTACTGTCCAGTTGTCCCATGACAAAGTTGTCCGCTCCTTGTTCCTACTCATTGTCTATTTTTCTATTGCATTGTCAGCCCAGTAGCTTGAACCTGTCCTGTATATTTATGATGCATAAAACAGCACAGCATAGGCCACTTAACAGTACTCAGATATGAGTACAGATTCTCTCCACCCAACTTGTATTGTGGCAATACAATTATCCACCACTGTCAAACGATAAAAAAATAACCTTGTAGTCTGTATAAGAAAAAAAGGCTGTATTAATGAGAATGTTAATTCAAATATAAAATGGTGTAAACATGTTTTTTATGCTGGTGGAGTAGAGAAAATAAAATATTCTATGGCGTTCATGGTAATAATATGCACTCGAAAGAGGTGAAAAAGTTGTAGCAGAGGATTAGATACTATGTATTGCTCAATGTTACAGGGAAATATGATGATTGCAAGGATTTATGGGAAATGTAGTTTGATTACAGGCAGCTCCCACCACAGCAGTCACTCTGAAATCATAATACCAATCTGGTAGTTATTACATTTCATGGTATCTCAATGGAAGACTTTGACATTTCAAATTTCTATAGTATTACTGTTCTCACCCAGGCGTGTTAGCATTGTTAGCATTCCTCACAGAAACCAAAGGGCACCAAAGGGGTTAAGCTATTAGATTTAGTTTCAATGTCAAATGTCAAAGTATTCCTTAAAGGGGTGTTACAACCAGCAGTGTCCCCCCACATCTTCCTGACAGGAACAAGCAAAGCTAGCTCTTGCATTGTTGCTATGATTCTGAGGTGGAGACACATGCTTGCAACAAAACCACAAGTGATTAAAATGTTGATTAAGGAGGTAAATCTGGGCTAAAAGAAAGGCAAAAAAAAGATCGTCAGCAAAACAAGGCACTTGGATTTCATTTGAAGAAAAACAGAAAAGACGGGAGGTGCGATCATGATTTGTGCCACTAGCGTTGCGTCTTTCTCTCATTTCATCAACCTGAATACTTATATATATATTCTTCTTTTTCCAAACAGTTTCCCCCACTTCTCTTCTATATGCTCTATATATATACCAAATCTCTACAAAATATAACTGTACAACTGTATACTGAAAATATCCCTCAGTAAATAAATAAAAGTGTACAAGTACACAGTATGTAGATGTACATAGATTGGGGCTCTTCTCTCTTACTTTCTGGTGATAAAAACATATCTCTCCATTTTCTTTTCTCAATTTCTCGATTTACATTCAAAATTGTGTCAGTGAGGTCCCACCAGGGGGCAGTGGTTTAAAAGGGGTTTGAAGTCACCCTGAACCTTTTAAAAAGTAAAAAAATTAAATTAAATTAAAATCAACGGGGGAGTGAGTTTTGTCCCAATCAAAAACTAGCCAAGCATTCACCCATAACCCCTCTGTGCTCATGTGTTGTCTCCCATTGTTCTTAAAGCATTAACCAAGCCAGCCACATAGTCAGTCAGTCAGTCCTGCCCCATTAGCTTGTTAGTGCTCACTCGCGGCTAACGTCATCAACAACAACACCCACTCGTTACTACACAAGGCAGTGACAGAGTGCTAGTGTGTTAGCATTTCCTTTTGCTAGGTTATTATTATTATGTTGCCGGGGGCTGGAAGTTGGCATAGCAACAGTGGTGGTGGACATGTTGGTCCCTGTGTCTGCTGCTGTAACGTACGGAGGAGGCCTGTGGGGGGTCCGAGGTGTTGCAGGGCATTCTGGGAGAACTGGAGGAACGCTGGCTAGTTGTTGCTGTGGAGACGCCGGCGCAGGAACGTTCTCCCTGGCTCAGGTTCCTCTTGCGTTCTCTGACCAAAGCTTTCTGGTGACGCTTCATCCGCTCCAGCTGCTCCTCCGCTGTCATTCTGCCCCGGGGCGGGCCGCTGGGGGGGGCTGCTGCTGGGGCTCCGTGGGCGACGACAGGCGTTCCAAGGCACTCTTAGGTCTCTCCTGGTGGGGATGGGGGGAAGTGGCAGGGAGAATTGTGATGATAAGTAGGCTAAAGGGTTGGGGATGAGAGACAGGACGGACGGATGGATGGTTCCCAGAACAAGATGAGATAGATAATAAAATTAAAGATAGATAGAGATAGATAGATAGATAGATAGATAGAATAGATAGATAGATAGATAGATAGATAGATAGATAGATAGATAGATAGATAGATAGATAGATAGATAGATAGATAGATAGATAGATAGATAGATAGATAGATAGATAGATAGATAGATTAGATAGATAGATAGATAGATAGATAGATAGATAGATAGATAGATAGATAGATAGATAGATAGATAGATAGATAGATAGATAGATATAGATAGATAGATAGATAGATAGATAGATAGATAGATAGATAGATAGATAGATAGATAGATGATGCAAGTTGATTGATGGATAGAGGGATGGTAAGTGGAGGTAAAGAACAGGAATAGTAAGGGGGGCGGAGAGGATGGACAGTGAAGTTGTGTAGTGTAAGCATGGTAAATGGTAAATGGACTCCGATATAAGTGGAGTCCATTTACATTTACCATTTAAACAAAACAATAAGGGAGACATATTTGGACACAAATACAAATACTGTATGACAAAGGCTGGTGCTATCACTCACACATAAAGTCTACCACATGCATATCAAAAGCTATACGTACCTAATAATTATATTATACATTTAAAACAATTCTGAAGTATATATGAATAGATTGGCATTATAAACAAACAGTGAGATATCGTGACTTTGTGCAGCCGGTGACTGACCTTGGGTGGGGCGCTCCCGGGGCCTCTCCTCAGGGTGACGTAGGACTGGACAAAGTTAGACTGGTTCTGTCTAGACGAGGGGCCTAACAGACCTAGTCAGTAACAATGGGACAGCAGTGATTGGTTTGCTTTTATTTGAAAAGATTAAAAAAAACAAGTAAAGTCACACGATACGTTACTGTTCAGTTACCTTTGCTCTGGAAATACTCAACGTCAGACACCATATGGTGCTGATTCATCGCTGGCAGCTCTGGTTCACTCAGGTACGATCTCAAGTCCGTCTGAAAACAGCAAACGGTTATCATATGTAACTGTACTTCACTGATTTTGAGAACAAGCATTCTCCAACAGCTGTCTTCACCGTTTGGACAAAATTCCACAAAACTTTATTAACAAGACTTTATTCCAACAGCACGAGATGACATCATACCTTACAGTCTCCGTTGGCGACGTACTGCCCGCTCTCCCTGTCCCTCTTCCTCTCGTCTGATTGGCGTTTGAGCCCGCGCACCGACATGTGGCGAACCACAGACGACTCTCTGGGCAGAGGCGGGACCACAGGGGGCGTGTCCTCGTGGTCATAGAGACGAGGCAGCGGGGGCCTGGGCGGGGCACTGTCGTCAGCCTAAACAGTAGACGGGCAGAAGAGATGTTATAGAATATTATATAAGTACATTAGAAGCAATTAGAACTTTATTGCTGATGAACCCTTTATGTAAAGTTTTCTGATGAAAAAAATCTTTAACACAATCAGAATATATCCAACAATAATTCCTGAAATTTAAAGTGACTAGGAGAACTTTCAGTTTGTTTAGATTATAGCAACCCCTTTGGACAAAGCGCAAGTGTTCTTACAACACCAGTGTCTGCTTTCCTAAAGATATTTCCAAGCATTTGTTTAGGGAGCGAGTGAAAGAGAGACAGCAGGATGCATCCCGATAGGTAATCTATTCATATGTGACCATGTCAGATTAATAATAGTAATATGACAATGGTTTTGATTCAGCACCGTTCGGGAAACAACATGGGCATTCCTGGTCTGCCTGACGTTAATAGTTTTGGTCTGATTTGGCAGGGATTTGTACCCAAGCAAAGGCATTAGTAATAACCATATAGAATTAGCCTCTTTTCACTGATGGTCTTGTTTGCTGTTACAAGTCATTTATAATCATCAGAGGAAAAATCGGACCGTTTCATAAACATTTAAGAGATTCCTCGTTGTCTATTTAATATGAAGTTAAGTCAAGTCAAAGTTTATTTATAAAGCACATTTAAAACAACCTTAGTTGACCAAAGTGCTAAAAAGTACAGAATCAAAACACAATACCTAACAACATATAATATACATGAAAGTAAAAACACATTTAAAACACAATAAATAGGAGCACTCTCCTTTGTTGGATTTCATAAGCAGGAGTTTGACACTCACCCACTTTGGCACGGTGCTGTGAGGCAGAGTGTGTGACAGGTGGCTGGGGACGGAGCTGCGTGGTGGGGGCTGGACCTCCGTGCTGTAGGAAGGCACTGCCGGCTCCGACACCGAAGGCACTAGTTTCCTCTCTGGAGGGGCGGAGGGATACACAGAGAATTAATCAAGGTTTAGCTTATACATGTGAACAGGTTTGACATGGATTTACAGGTCCAGAATGTGGATATTTAATTTAGTTTAGTATTTTTCCGTCATTTTTCAACTTATAGACAATACAATTAGTCAAGACTGAGATGAACAATTAATAAATGATTGAATGAACACTTCTAGAATTGAAAACAAAAGATAAACGAGAAACGAAACAGAATCAAAAAGGTATAGTCTGAAGCCTTAGCTTATTACACCTACCCTTTTAACATTTAAATTTGAGATAATATTGAAAGAAGGTAATAGAAACAGAGCATATATGGTATATTGTATATATTTCTGAACAACGCTACAATGAGATGAGTAGAAAAACAGATACAAAGACATAACATCCAATAACTGCAGTCACAAGCTGCACAATTTTTAATTAAATTTTAATTTTCAGTGATATAACACAAACTCTTTTTCAGCCTCTTTCATTTTGTTATTAACAATACACAGATCAATTGTGCAATTTCCCCCCAAAAAAACATTGAGTGGCTTTTTCCCATTATGACACATGCTGTGTTGCTACCGTTACCCACCTGGGTTCTGGACAGAGTCGATGGTGATCCTGTAGTTGCTCTTGCTGGAACTCAGCCCCGCCATCACGTCCTCGATCCTCCACAGCTCGCGCTTCATCTCACCTTTCTCTTTCTACCCATTCACACATGGGTGCAAACACACACACACACACACACACACACACACACACACACACACACACACACACACACACACACACACACACACACACACACACACACACACACACACACACACACACACACACACACACACACACACACACACACACACACACACACACACACACACACACACACACACACACACACACACACACACACACACACACACACACACACACACACACACACACACACACACACAATGTACTGTATATGTTTTTCTTTCTTCACTTCTGCATTGGTTCAATTTGGTTTTTAAAGTCACAGATGTGATAATTGATCAAAGTTGACCTGCAAATAGTTAAATGAGTGTGCTGTCCTGTCAATGAACTGGTCCTGAGAATAGACATATATATTTTTTTAAATGTAAAATTTAATGCAATTTTTTTCAGAGCAAATTTTATAACTAGTGCCTCTTTGCATGTGGAATTGTCAAATAATAATTGTGGATATTTGACTATTTTGGGGTAAAAAATTATTTAAAGAAATATTTACAAAAACATAAAATAAAACAAAATTGTCCGGACTAAACAGTTTCAAACTGTTTAAATGCCTAATAAATACTTATATAAACCCAGCCAATCATAGAAGGTAGCTGCTTTGAGCTGCAGTACCAGGCCTTACCTGAGGGGTGGCGCTGTGGTTCATGTGAGACAGCAGCACTATCCTCAACTGCTCCACTGAGTTCTCCAGACTGTTGTACTCTTCCCAGGCATGGGCCATCTCCTGCATCAAACAAACACACACAAGCTCTTATCAGGCTAAATATACAGTGCAGTCTAATGGTGCACACTTTGCAAAATATATGTATAAGGTAAAGGGAAAACCAGAGACCCTAATCGTTATGAGTGGTCTAATTATAGAGCTGTATACGTTTATTTTAGTTAATAATTTTAAGATTTCAACAGTTTTTACATTTTGCGATATATTTCAAATATATTCACACCACAAACAATATGCATTCACGCTGTCTCTGTGTGTGTCTCTGTCACACACACACACACACACACACACACACACACACACACACAGCTTAATACCGTGGAGAGGCGTGATATCTGGGCCCTGATGGTGACCAGGTCTTCTTGCAGTAGTCTCTGTTGGTAGGCGATCTTGTGTGCGTGGGCCGGGTGCTCCTGGTACTGCTCCATCTGCTGGTGGGACACGTCCAGCACACACTCCAGTTTGTCCTGGAGGGGCGAGGGGTAACACAACACGGGGTCAACCATAGCAACCAAGCACTGCCTCTCGTATAGCACTTAAAGGTACAGTGTGTAGAATTGAATGGCATTTTTCAGAACATACTTGGAATATAATTACTTTTTTCATGAGTATGTTTTAATGTGTGCATAATCTTGTTTTATATAGTAGGCGTCCTGGAAAAAAGGCACCTGTTAGAAGACCAAGAAGAAGTACTATAGAATACATAACTGAACACATCTTCACCTCATCACTTGAGATGGTGGGTGGAAAGACTTGAGGCAGTGGTGGATGATGCCGTCTTTAGTAAATAGCTTCTTGTACTTGAAGGCCACCGTGGCTTATTGTAAATTCTCCCTAAGGGAGGGGTTAGCAAGGGAGCGTTGACATCTAGAACTTTCACCACTAGATGCCACTCAATATTTTGATATCACACTGCACCTTTAACTATTCAGCAGTTAAGAGTCATTCAAAAATACCTCCAGAGGGCAGCATGGTACTACGGTCCAACATGAGCCTCTGGTTTACCTTCCTCTTTGTAACCTTCTGAGCTGTGTATGATCAGGTATCATTCAAAACCTCATAGTATATACAGTACAGTCTATTGGAATGAACTTGTGAAGGGTGGTCAACGTCCCCTTTAAGAGCTGAAGTGAACTGACTGGTGTGCCTTTATTTGGGATTATACAGTATGTGTGTTTCCGGACAGGTTTGGTTATAGTGAATGCCACACTGAGATATCAACATACCGGCTTATCCTTTAATAGAATTTACTCAATAGCTGTGAATGTTCAATCTAGAAATCCAATTTCCCTCTGAGACTGACAGTCTAATCTGTTTTCCTTTATCTACTCTGATAGCTGCACTTCAAGTTCAACTGTAGCTCAGTTGAAAGCTGGATAGCAAGCTTGTCCTTGAATGTGGCACCAGCATGTAATACTGTATTCCCTCTCATTCTCCAACAATGATTTTGCCTGATGACTCATCAGAGTGACTGAGTTTAGCTGGTAGAATGACATGGATTGATTGAGAGTCTAGCAGCGTACCTTGTTATGGCCTTATATTGTGTTTTTTCAATTTCTTTAGTCTCCTGTATATTGCACATATTGTCAATAGTGTTCTTTATATTGCAAATTTTCTATTTTTTGTAGTTTTCGAATACCGTTTGGTTTTGCGTTACTTTTTGCACTTTTTAGAAAGTATTCATTTATTTGTAATTATCGCACCGGGGGTCGGAGAGAAACGTATTTTCGATTCCTCTGCCTGACACATATTGCAGAAAAAGAAATATACAATAAAGTTGACTGGTCTTGTACTGTACCTTGTCCTCTTTCAGGGAGCTGATCCTTGCCTCCAGTCTTTCAGTATCTTGTCCTGCTCACACAACCGACTCAACTTCACCTGCAGGGGGAAACACAGGGCTGAGTGGGCGCTCAAGGAACCATACGCACTCACACAGATAAAGCACTCCTACTGCTTACCGACGTGGTGTGTGTGTGTGTGTGTGTGTGTGTGTGTGTGTGTGTGTGTGTGTGTGTGTGTGTGTTGTGTGTGTGTGTGTGTGTGTGTGTGTGTGTGTGTGTGTGTGTGTGTGTGTGTGTGTGTGTGTGTGTGTGTGTGTGTGTGTGTGTGTGTGTGTGTGTGTCTCCGGTTGACCTCTGATAATTATGCGGCTCGTTGACTTAATTACAACTTCCCCCTGTCTCTGCGGCTGTAAATAAATGAGTATGTGTAGGAGAACGTGCATATGACTGTATGACTGTGAGTATATATTATGGCTGGGTAATTGGCAAGGACTTGACGATACAATACGCATCACGAAAAACTGGACATATCATATTGCGAGATATTGTGTTATATCGGCATTGCCTTTTTAGGCTGCTCTTATGTTTGTCATCCATGTCTACCATGCAGCGTAAAAACTCAATTTGATGGGAGCTGAAAAACCATACGGATATCATTAAAATAAATATGATGATAAATTGCCTTATTGATTTTTTTTTTAACCACAGCCCTTGTATGTATATAATATAATGCGTTAATGTGTGTGCAGTGCATACTTTTTAAACCCTTGAAAAGGCTTGCCTGCAGGTTTGTAACACTTCATATTCCCAGTCCCACAGCTCCCCTGCTCTCGTTCGGGTGTAATTACTGTGAGTGAGCCCATTAGACAGAGTGGCTGCGACCCACCTGACACCTTCAATTAACCATGTCGTGAGGCTCTGAGCTTTGTTAATTAATCCACCGTTTCACTCTGCAAACTTAAAGACAAAGGTCGGATCACATTACCAACATTCATGTCATTAGGATATGATGAAAGAGCTTGAATAGCCCAAAGAGCTTATCAACATCAACACTTCTAAACTCAACATCATTTTTTTTAAAATATTTCATCAAATTAATTATTTATCCTGTTGTTGTCTCCACGGCGATGTTGTTGCTGTTGGATCTGATCAAATATTCATCGCAGACAACGCTCTCATACAATGTGTAATCAGCAGCAGCAGCGTATGAAGCTTTCACACAAGAAATACTTTGATAGGAGAGATGTGAGACCGATAGAGAAACTGCAGGGAACTGTTTGGATTGGCAAGTTAAGGCATTTAGCCATAGACCCTGCAATGTATGAAATCGTCTGCAATCGGATGGAACCTTGAAGCTAAAAGCATTATTAGTAGTAGTACTTATTTTTAGATTACTGTGTTAAATAATAAATACTGGAGCATGTCTTTACACACTTTCACCACAACATACATCTTTTGTTTGGTCTTAATTACCCTAATATGTCTCCCAATTGAAACATAGTCATGGCCGCTCGGCTACACAAACACATACCCCCTCCTTGTTCAGAGTGGAACAACACAGAACAAGAAATTATTTAGGGCATTTATCTGAACAAGATCGAAAAATCCTATGTTAATTTAACCATAGAGCATTTATAGAAATGCTTAAACTGTATGAAAATAAGTATTTGAACAAAAGTTTATAGAGTCATTATAGTAGACTATATGATGGGAAAATAGCAAAAAAAAAAACAATAAAAATAGCAAATACTGTCTACTTCAATATTAACATTAAGTTTTTTCATTCAGATCAAAACACATAAATAAACAACAATAAATATTTTGAATACATTTTTCTGTCACCTCTATCTTTATACATCCTACTTACTAACAAACAAACAGGAATGGAAACATAACCGCCTTCTGGCAGTTGGTCTGCCTGTGTTTTTCTTTGCTTTAACTATCTCTTCAATGTAATTTCTAATGTCAAATATTGATGTATTGTACGCCCCTGTAAAGAACTTTGAATGGCCTTGTGTCTGGATTGTGCTGTACAAATAAACAGTGAAAAATAAAATATTGTATTAAATGCAGCCACTTACATCCACGTCACTTTCTGCAACCTTGACAGGTTTCCCTGACTCCTTCAGTGTCTGACTTCCAACTACCTACAAACGGCAAAATGAACATTTCCAAGAGTTAGTAGAACGGTCAACGAAACAAAGTGTTTGAACCGTAGTACAATGGTGCGGTAAACAAGGGGGGATAGAGAGACACAGAGAGCAGCTACAAACTACAGTATTACGAGGCAGCTACACACTATCTAAGTGACACATTCTCCTATGCCTCTTGACATGACAATATGCGTAACAAACAAAACCAGCTCTTGCCATGAAGAACAGAATGGCTATGGACACTTTGAAGCCCTGCACAGATTGACTTCTCCATAAAACCTCTGTACACGAAAAAAGTTGCAGTAGATTTTTTATTTTTTATTAATATTTTTTTTTCAGAAGAGGAAAGCATTTGTTTTAGGAACACACTAGAAGGCCTGAGTTCAGAAGCTCACTTTGAGTTGTTATTAAGGTCGTACAGTCTTAGAATAACCATCTGAAACACATTTGAATAGAAACAAATTTGGATTTGATAAAACACCTGTGTGAGGGTTTTTCATCATCAACCCGACCCACCGCTATATTGATGTGAGTTTGTGAGTGATGTGAGACAAGTGAGTTTACTGTCTTGTGCTTGTAAATTCTAAAAGTAAAAAAATAAATAAAGTGTGCTCCTCTTTGGAGCCCTGTGTTACTGTCAAAGAGGTGCAGCGTTTCAGAGACGATGGTAGAAGCAGCTGGCTTTTCAACCACCGGGCCACAGCCACGAGACATGCACTGCCGAGCCATCCCATGCCCACTGTACAACAGCATCGCCACACACCGCCTCATGCGCTGCCAGAAGCAATGGGATGGTCTTTACTAGGACAATGGCTAAATCTAAAACACATTGGACACGCATACCCACTTACGGACACATATACACGTGCATCCCTACTACTGTGAACACTGTAGCAGCGTGCACAAGCATCAATGCGCACACACACAATCACACCTACGTACGTACAACATGGCATCTCCTTCTATAGTACAGGTACTGAATACACACACACACACTCACTCAATCACTCACGCACGCACGCACGCACGCACGCACGCACACACACGTACACATACACACGTACACATACATACATACACATACATACGTACACATACAGCTTACGTTCATTAGAGGCCTGAGAGGCCCAGCAGTGCAGTGCAGTAGTAAACTGTGTACTGCGAGGATCAGGGGCTCTAGAGCTCTGATCTGGGAGTCAAAATCACAAAAAAAAACAAAAAAAAACACAGAGCCGCAGTCACAAAATGGCAGCTGTTTCTTTCTTTTTAGTGGGATGCTTCTAAAACCACACAAGAGTTAGAAGTCTACCGGGGATATTTGGTCTCACACCTTAGCTCTTAAACATCTCTTCTTGTAGCTGTGAGGCATTTATGGTTCCGGTTCAACAGTTAAACGCGCGGCCAAGGTTTTAGAAGTGATTTTGTTTTAGTAAAGGAACCCCAACTGTGTTAATCGGAGTTGAGACATTTCAAACCAAGAAAAAAGACACTGCAGAAATGTAATACATGAACTGTAACAGAATATCAGTTAGAATAAATGTAATAAAAAGGATAAACTCTCCTCTGTTCATCTCCGTATCTCACCTTTAGGTCCAGATACTCCAAGTCCTTTTTCAGCTGCATGTAGGTGTCGTCAATCTGGAGGGTGACAGAGCGTGGATTATTGATTTGAGTCGGCAGGAATTCAATAATTCACAATCTGAGTTTAACTGATAATTCATATAATATGGATGTCATTTTCATTTGCGTGTGTGTCGATTATGAAGTGTGAACTGCTGTTATGTGTCCGTGGCCAACATGCATCGCAGCCGTACACACACGCGCACACGTACACACACACACACGTACACACACACACACACACGTACACACGGAACAAATTAGTTAATTTACGTATATAATCTGTTCAGAGATGCTACTGCAAAAAAAAAAAACACCAGCACACAAACCAGATCCATTACAAGCAGCAGATCACAAAACATTGCGACATCAAACATCAGCCTTTTTTTTCAGCTCACAACACAAAAATGTAAAGATTGAGATTGACTTGATCAGAAGACCAAATGAACCAACACATCCACAAGGCAGCCAGTAAGGCAAAAGCAATGGAACGGCTTTGTTGGACGTTGAGAGGTTAGCAGCACGACATGATGCACAACATGGAAACGGAGCAGCCAGAGAACAGCACATGGAAAGAGAGGAGGATGGTGCTATGAGGGTAGCCGGGCCAACGCGCACAGATGAACCATGTCCGATGATGTCACACCACTAAAGCACGGTAGGGGGATTCTGGGTAGGGGTTGCCACTGGTGTACTGGAGACTTGGCTATTAATGCTGCTGTTGTTTTGAACACTTTTTTTTTATACATGTTTATTTATCCTAGATTATCCAGGTTATTTTTCAGCACTATTTCACATTCACTGGACCCACTGGACTATCCCATGTCTGGCTGACATCCTATCTATCCAGAAGAACTCTGTGTGTCTCCTACAACAACTCTACATCCATATTCTCCGAAAGTGAAATATGGAGTACCCCAAGGCTCTGTCCCTGGCCCTCTGCTATTCTCTCTCTATACTCACCCATGGGCAAAATAATACACAGCTACGGAATTTATTTCCTACGCTACGTGGATGATACTCAGCTGTACGTCCCAGTTAAAGTAGATGATAATGCTCAAATTGCTAGTCTAGAGGCTAGAGGTGTGTCCGCTGTTAAAAGCTGGATTACCCAAAATGTACTGAAATCCTAATTTGCCCTCCTTTGCTGATCAGTTAACAATAATTCTCGGCAATTGCGTAATCTCTTGAAGCTCAACAGCTAGAAACAATGTTGAATATGACTCTGATTTTTTTAGTATAATATAATTAGGTCTAGTCTGTCTATCGCCGAGGCCGAACACATGAAACATTTACGCGTTGAAACTTAAACGTTCAAATTGTTGTGCTTTTTTATGCGTATTGTTTTAGATCTCACTTAAGAGTAATGCAGCCCGCCAAATATGTAACACTAAGTGGCAACCTCTAGCAGCCCATGTTGAATGAGGGGGGGCAGGCGGGCAGGTAGGCATGCCGCGGACGGTGCGGACGGCCCCCACCTGGAGGTTACAAGGGCCCAGGGTGGCTGAGAGCCCCATGTGTCCGAGGGGAGACACAGAGGAAGGGCTGGAGCTAGTGGTGGTCGAGGGGAGGAGGTGGTAGGGCTCTGGGGGGCCGTTGAGCCGGTGGATCTGGGCTAACGTGTGCTGACGGGCGGACGCCATCTTGGCCTGGTGCCGGCGCAGCTGAATGAGGAACAGGGTGAGCTCCTCGGGCTGCCACGCACCACACAGGACGTTAAAGGAATAGTTCAACATTTTGATTATTTTTTAAGCTTGTTGCCTCATTCTCGGGTTTAAGACAAAGCAACAGAAACCATTCCTTCAGCGGTGCGTGGTTTGAGCATAACAAATTGTAACTAAACAAGTCCCAACAAGCACAACAGACCGTTTAGTTATGTTGTAAAGTATATCTTCTTACTGTCGGTGGAGGCAGGCTAATAATTCTCATTGAATACCAGCATTTGAGCTAAGCTAACTAGCGATGAGCAATCTTCGTCCATGTCTTCTTCAAATATGCACAGTTAAACTGATGGCTTCTGTCGCTCTTTTCTTGAACCCGAGATTGAGGCAACAGGCTAAAAAAATTAAATTAAATTGGACTATTCCTTTAAAACTGGACGCAAAACCTTTGCATTCCCACAGTGCTAGAAGCCTAGTCACTTTGTTGTGTGACCGGCAGATGGCCAAATTGAACAAGCAGAACAGCAGCTAAATTTAGGAGGATTAAGAGGATAGTTAATTAAAAGGCACATGATATGCAATGCCTCCCAAATGATAGCAACAGCCAAGAGGCCTGTGGCGACAAAAAGGCTTATGAATCTGTCAAAGAAATCTTGCAGCGGGGATTGAATGCACTTCTAGTGACTGATTTCTTTAAAGGAACATATTACTGGACCCTGGAAGCAAACTGAAACAGGGAATTACACATCTCTACCAATACAGCCTTAAATAACAAGCCTTTGAAAGTCAATGCTTCTGCTCCAATTTAATATAGTGAAAAATACAGTGATACAGCCTCAATACTCATATTTGGAGTATGTTCTTATTTGCAATACGTACAGTTTTCCCATGGAGGCTCGGCGCGCTGACTGTGTGTGTGATGTAGCCAGACGAAGGCATTGACCGTCTCTCGATGGTAGCAGCCTGACAACACACAGTTAACACATGTTATAGACATATAGCTTTGCATTTATACAATTAAATATACATCTCTACATAGGGACAATGTGGTTTCTTTTGCAATTACAGAATCAAGACAGTCCACCTGCACAGAAATAAACTAATTAAAGTAGTGAAGAATCTAGTTTATAACACAACAGCAAGATCCATACCACCAAAGGCTTCCATTCTTGCTTCAACAGAATATTTCACATGACCTTGATAACAAAACACAATATTGTTTTATTGTCTCTGGGCCAGATATTGCGCTGCTTGTGGTTGTGAGAGAGTGGGCGTAGATTTGCATAATTGTGTGTTTTCTTCACTCACTTGAAATATCACTCTTCAAATGTGCAAAATCAGTTGCATAAATTCCAAACAGATGACAAATGTAGTCAGACATTTATATATCTATTATATTATATAGTATATGGTTTATTGTGTAGGGATATATTTAAAATAGACTAACAACTGTTAACTGTTCTTTTTCTTTAACTGATTGCTGAAACAGTTGAGGTAATTTAAGCGAGTGAAAGCCTTGAGGATATATCTGCCATTGTGCCCCAAGGCACTAAAACAATTATTCTGTTCAGTGAAGCACAGTGCCAACATCCGCCCACACTGTCAGAGTGAGTGACATTGTTATGGGTGAGAAACTCTTCCATTTGATGCTTTGCACTTGACAGTGGAGGGAAAAAAAGCCTTAATGGTCCAAGCTTTGGAAAGAGTACAAAAAAAACTTAACGTGGAATCAATTTCATACCATCCAACCAACAGAATGCAGTGAATAATGTGTTTTCATCCAAATAGCACTACATTTAATGTCTAATCATCCACATGTATACAACATGCTAGCATTACAGTAGCTATCATTCATACATTACAGCCTTTCTTCTGTATTACTTCTCTTTTTATCTTATTATTTGGTTCAATATTTGGGGACACTTGACTTGAAAATGTTTCAGTTGATTGAGCGTTTTCGAGGCTATCAATTTGGGTTTACTGTCAATTTTAGTTGTTTAGGATAAAAGGTGTTAATCAAAAATATAAATGTGATGTCAAAAACAACCGCCTTCTTGATTTTAGACAGGTCTTGTTTCTGTCCCCAGTGTCAAAACTAAACATGGACAAGCAGGTTTCAGTTTTTACGCACCACATATTTGCAGGGAAGATGACAGATTTTAAGATTAATCATTTTTACCTTGAGCATCTGAGATTTGGACCTGCGTGGGGAAACGGTGAATGGTATATCCAGGGTTGACCTATCCCCCGCGGGCCTCACAGTGACCCGTCCGGCTGGTGTGTGAGGCCTGCGTGCTGGGGACAGAGTTCTGCTGTGCCCCGGTGGAGGCCCCGGCGGAGGGATATCTGCTGCCGTAGGGGGACCGACACGCAGCGAGGGGGACCGTCCGGCCTGTGTCCCGCGGAGGAGGGGGGCACCGTGGAGGGCGGGCGCGGCCCAAAAGGATAGTCCGGGGCCGGGGTGTAGATTGGAGCCGTGGGGCTGCCGTGGCGGTACTGGTGGCGCTGCTGCCACTCGTACAGCTGCCAGACGGTGTTGGGTCCCGAGCCCGCCTGCTGCTGCTGCTGGTCTGGGTTGGGGGTCAGGCGGAAGTGACTGAGCCGGTCCTGGGCGTACTTGTACTCTCCGAGCCGCGCGGGCACCGGGCTGTGGCGCGGCGTCTTGGGCAGCGTCTGGTATGTGTCCGTGGAGGTGAACTTGTGCTGGGTGGGCGGCGTGCGACGGGGGAGCGTGTTCTCTCTGGATGGGGGGCTGTGGAGGAAGGAACAGCCAGGACACAAAGGGAGTGTTTTTTCACTGAGTTTATACTGATCTCATTTAAAGGTACTACGAGGAACTTTGAAATATTTCTGAAAACAGTCTAATTTTTTCCTGTGATGATCATAAAGCAAAGAATGCTATTTTATATATAGTTTTTCTTAATGTCTTTGTCATGGGTACGCTCACCAAGGAACAACAGCTGGCGTAGTGAAAACAATACCGCTTTTGTCAAAGGGGTTGCAAGAATTAACACAAACTGAATGTTCCTCGGAGCATCTTAAAATTAATAGTATCGTGCAGTGTGTAGTTAAGGTGTATTTTAGCATCTCAAATCTAGGTTGAAACGATCCGTCTTTCCCTTTCTGCTTGGAGAATTTATTTGAATGATGATGGTCTTCAAAGACAAGAAGCAAGTTACTAAAGATGGCATCATCCACCACTGCCTCAAGTCTCTCTACAACATCAAGTGATGAGGTGAAGATGTATTTAGATATTTATTCTATAGCACTTATCAAACAAAAAGCATTTATTTTATTTGGTCGACTTGTTGTGGTGGTAATCTACCCTGTCTGTATATGCTGCATAACTAATTCAAAATCTCACCAAAAATATTCAAATTTAAACATTTAATATTGGAAAAAAAAACAGTTTTAATATATTGTGTATTCATATACAACACACCAATAAATAATAATTTTGGATTTCCACAGAATAATACATAGCCTATGACAGAGACCTACCCTTTCTGGTCAGCCTTCTGCACTTGGACCCACTGCTCCACTTGCTCCAGTGCGCTCCTCCTGTGCACCTGCTTGTGTGTGTTCAGTAGGGGGCAGCGTTGCGGAGTTGGCTGGGGCCCTCTGGTACGTCCCGGCTGCTATCCCGTTAGGCTCCAGGATGGGGCTGGGCGTGTGGACCAGCCCGTTCCTCGTACACACACTGGAGGGCAGGGTGGAGGCGGCTCGCGACGGCGCCCGAGACGGAACCCTAGACACGGGCGCAGAGGCTGAAACGTTGTCTAATAACTGCGGCAGGGCAGAGGGCGCGGGGTTGGAGGGGAGGGAAGTGTGTGTGTCCATCTCCAGGGCTGCCCCGCTGCCTATGGGGGTGTGCTCTAGAGACATGGTGTTGGCAGGAGAGCCTTTGTGGAAGCTGCTGTGATCCACTGTGTCTCGCTGGTGGTAGATGGGCTCCAGGAGAACCTCATGGATGGCGGGTTGAGAGTTCTCAGAGTCCGGGGTCTGGGTGGGTCTGTGGTGGTTCACGTGGTTGGTCTGCAGGACGGTGTGCTGTGGCAACATGTTCACCTTCTCTAGCGGGTCAGACGGTCTGGAAAGAGGAGAGATTAAAATAAACATGGATGAATGTTTGAATGTTATCCTGTAACACAATTATACCTTTGTGTGGCTTTCTTTTTCAACACTGCGGGGAGTGTGGATGACAAGCAAAGAGTTGAATCAACAATTACAGCTACATTCACTAGGGAAATAGTCAGGTCTCTGAAATTCAATAGACCGCGCACACCAAAGTTTACTTTTTAGAGAATTAATTAACCAGCCTCTTACATCAACAAGCCCCCTGCCAGCAGCTTGTCTCTGCATATATCCAATACAAATGAGCACTGTGATAACTGGTTCCTCCTGATTAGATTGAGTTAATGGAGCATTAAAGTCATTATCTTTTAGTTTAAGAGTGGTGCGTTGCTGGTAATGCACCATTCAGTGTAGAAAAAAAAGAGAAAAAAACATGGTACAATGTAAAACTGGTTAAAAATTAGTTTTTAAAAAGTATGAGCTGTGCATCTAGGCTTGCCTTCTGTAATTTTCACAACCAGTGAGGTCCTGCTGTTGTCTGTCCCTTTCCAAAAATGAGGGAGTGGGAGATACAAGTCTCTGAGTTAGCCTTTGAATGATGGGATGAATTTGTCTGTGCCACCGCCCTCCATACACACACATGAATAATAAATGGAGGAAGCGTCTGCTAGTTAAAAACGCAACATTTCACAACATCAGAATGTCCTCTCTGAAGGCAAAACAAACTCTATGTTTACATGCTACAGATTGAGTGGTAGTGGGAAGTTTTCCCAGTAATCAGTGCCATCTGTATTGACAAAATAGACAAACAAATGGCAACACAGAAAGTATCTATTTGTAGGATTTAACAACTTGAGCTTTTGCCAACAGTGAGTGGATTAACACATATTCACAGTCATATTGTCACATAAACATATGTTTTATGGGTTTTGTCTCCAGCGCATCATAAACAATAGAGATAGTTAGACTATTAAGGACATTCAGAATATAGGTGAAATTTCAGGGGTTTATACAGGATATAGAGTGAAAACAATATACGTATGATTGGCACAGAAGATGGACTGATTGAAAATTGTATGGTGATAAGTACAGTAGGTGTGTGTTAAAAGTCTGTATGGACGGAATAACAGAGCGTGTGTATGTGTATTTCCAGTCAGGCCTGTTGAGTACACTAGTGATTCCCAGTGTAATCCCAATAAGGGAGGGGACATAAAATACACCTAACTTACTTCATTTTTCTTAATAGAAAATACAAAAGATTACAAAAGCTTTTGTTTTGAGCCACATGAGAAACATCATAGTGATAAGATGTAAAACATACTGGCAGCAAACACAGGGGGGAGCTCATGTCGTGAGGTGGAAGAATCAATGTTCTGCCAGCCAAGTAGTAAAATGAAAAAGTAATGATCTGGAACCTACTGCTCTGAAAAAAAGTTTACAGTTTCGTCTGCCTTCGTACTAAATAGATAGTGACAGAATGCAGTCATATACTCTTCAGTATGTTGCTGGCATTATACAGTTGCCTGAGTAAGAGCAATGAATGATGATGATGAATGTGTGTGTGTGTGTGTGTGTGTGTGTGTGTGTGTGTGTGTGTGTGTGTGTGTGTGTGTGTGTGTGTGTGTGGTGTGTGTGTGAGGAATGTGTGTGTTAATGTGTTTGTGTCTGTTTATTGTGTGTGTGTGTGTGTGTGTGTGTGTGTGTGTGTGTGTGTTGTGTGTGTGTGTGTGTGTGTGTGTGTGTGTGTGTGTGTGTGTGTGTGTGTGTGTGTGTGTGTGTGTGTGTGTGTGTGTGTGTGTGTGTGTGTGTGTGTGTGTGTGTTGTGTGTTTATTTGTGTTGTGTGTGTGTGTGTGTGTGTCTGTGTGCCTGTGCGCTCAGCCCTACCCGATGAGTGTGTTGCCGTTGTTGTGCATCAGCGTGGCCTGGTTCATGGCCCTCAGCCAGGTGCTCATGTCCTCCTGTGTGTCTGCGCTGAAGTAATACGTCCGCATCCCGTGTGCTCCGCCTGAGAGCCAATCACAGAGCTCTGCTTGTAAATGTACGAGCGCATACCGGTGTGGTTAGCCTATGGGAGGAGAGGAGAGGCGGGGTCAGAGGAGAGGCGGGGTCAGAGGAGAGGCCGTTAGATGAGCTTTTGGTCTAAAGAGACAGAGGGGGGGAAAGGAGTCATGCTGTCCAAACAGAGAAACAACATCAAAAAGCCACAGAAGCAAACCGACCAATAGCGAGCGACCAATACAGAGAGAGCCAATGAAGGACACCACACAATAGAAGAACACAGACAAAAAAAATAAAGCCAGCCAGTTACGACCAACACAGCCACAACTTTTGACCAATGAGGAGGATAGATTCTTCTGTACAATGGAGAATATAGGAAATGTGAGTGTCCGAATAAAAGAACTCCAAAGTCCCCTCACAAACCTGTTCTTTGTCCTATTACAGCTTTAAAAACCCTGCTAGGAAAAGAAAATAGGTAATAATGTGTTTAAAAAGTAATACATAATCTAATAGATTGTCATCTATGTTCGCTATTATAGTTATTGGCATAACTATTGTAGAAATAAGTATTGCCATTCTTCATTATTATACTGTATATATTCAACAGTACAAAAAAAGGTAATAAAAAAGTAGCTCTGCAAAGACGCAGCGTGAAATGCAAACCTGATTAGATTAGACAAGGTAAGAGTACGCTGTGATTTAAGAGCTGAGCTCATGATGACAGGCATAATTCAGACTAAAGATGGATATTTCTTTGTATGCGCACTAAAAAGGCTATTAGTCGGCTGATCTAGTACAGCGCTGTCGGTGTGTGACAGTCCAGAGTGCAGCTGGGAAGGATTTAAAGACGCAGTGTGTCGAATAGCAAAAGAATTATAGAGAACAGAACTTTTTCAATCCATCTCAAGTAGAGCAAACATAAGGTGAGACACATACTCAATACTAAACTGTAGTCTGAGGAAGCTGTTGAAGAACTTCTGTTTCCAATATATCAAGGCAGTCACACATTATCCACTTATTAGATTATTCATTGAATTTTAGCAAGAAAGCTCAGTGGTAAGATGGCCTGGAAGGAAGAGGGGCCGCCCAGAAACCATGATGTCGCTGGTTCGATCCCCGGCACCGGACAGAAGGGTGTTCTTTGAAAAACTGGTGGTGTCTGGTATTACATCTACGGTGCCCACCATTTCTACCACTTGAGCAAGGCACTTAGCCCCAAACTGCTCCAGGGGAGCTGTACTATGACCCTGCGCTCTGACCCCCTCCAAAGTGTGGTAACTTGATAGGGGATATGTGAAAAGAAGAAATTCAATGTGCCTCGTGTACATTGACTTATAAAGAAAACTTTACCTAACTTAACTCAGTTGGCCTTCAAATAAATGTTAATGTTACTCATTGTTGAGTAGATGTAAAAATAACCAAATCAAAGTTTATAAAGGTATTAATAACTAAATGTTTTATTCTTGATCCCCTGTCTACATGTGGCTAAAAAGTCAAATCAACACAACCTTAACGGATAATTCTAAGAACCAATACATCTAACAACATCAGTGCCTTTCCCTGCGTCCCAGAGAACATACTTTACAGTAGAATTAGTTTTACTCAAAGCAGGATTATTCTGTCAGACAGAGCAGTAATACAGTAAGAAAAGTAAAGCAAAGGAGGACTTGCTTTCTTCTATATCATCAGCATGTTTCTTTATCGAATAATCAACATATTTCTGGCTGCTGGCTTCACTGCACATCGGTCTACTGAGTATACCATCTGTACAGAAGCTGGTATCTTTGCTTCTCCTACTCTGGATTTCTGCTTGAAAATGTATTGAACTTTACGAGTCCAGAGAGAGAGGGAAGAAGAAGCCTTGATAAAAACCTGACACCAAGATGTTCACTGTTCGATAATTCATATAGTTGGAAAGTATTCCTGCAGCTGAACTAGTTTTAAGCAGTGCTGCTGAAGATACTCAACATGAAGTCACTGATATTTTAATTGGCTCAGCTATTCATAGGGGTTAGCAAAATAAAACATCAAACAACACAACTGGTGAGGGGGGCACTCGCGGTGTAGTGGTTAGTCACCCCCCCCCCCCCCCCACATAGAGGCTCTGTCCTCAGAAGCAGCAGACCACAGGTTCGAATACGGCCTGATTCTCTGCATGACATTCCCCTCTCTGCTCTATTTTATCTATGTCCCTCTAAAGCTGTCTATTAAAGCATTAAAAAAAACACACACCTGGTGAAGAAATTAAAGAAACAGTTCCCTCATTGAACAACTGTTTTTTTTAATTATTAGTGTCTAAGTGTTTTTCTATCCTTACTAAAGATGTCCCTGCTGTGAAATTGGGGTTATTAGAGCCCCTTTTTAGAGTGAGTTGTACTCCATTGAGCACAGCAGCAGCTATATAAAAGGTCCTACTTTCCCCTTCTTCCTTCCTGCCTGCTTTCCTTGATTCAGTGTTTCGCTGTCTGCGATTGGAAGACCATTGAGATAACCCACCCCACAACAGATGCACGCAAATGAGAAGCAATTAAACTCCCCTTCCATAATTCACTCACTGTGTGTGTGTGTGTGTGTGTGTGTGTGTGTGTGTGTGTGTGTGTGTGTGTGTGTGTGTGTGTGTGTGTGTGTGTGTGTGTGTGTGTGTGTGTGTGTGTGTGTGTGTGTGTGTGTGTGTGTGTGTGTGTGTGTGTGTGTGTGTGTGTGTGTGTGTGTGTGTGTGTGTGTGTGTGTGTGTGTGTGGTAAGAGTGTGTGAGTGTGAGTGTGTGTGTCATATCTTTATGTGGTTTATATATTGTCAGAAAATGAGTGTGTCTCCTCAGCTATTTGTGGGCTTCTTCTTGTCTCTATAAGCATGATGACAAAACACCAAACCCACTAGTGCGGTTATTCTGTACAAACCAAACAAGTTCATGAATAATACAATAGACTGTCAGCACTGCAGCAGTTCTATTCCTGTTACTATAATCTCTTAATAGAACCCCAGAACACAAGATACAGACATGTACACAAAACAATATAAACGCTACGAGTCAGTGCCCCATCCCTCCACCAAACAGCTTGATAAAGTCCCCCCCCCCCTCCCTTCTGAAAGCACCGCTGTCTGTCTATCTGCTGACCCTCTGTGATGATAAATTGTTTTGGTGATGAATACCATGTCCTGTTTGAGTGTAAGAATATAAATGTAATGTATTGTAGAAAAAAGTACCTGCCGAAATATTATGTTAATTTCTCATCTATGTTTGAATTGATTTTGCTTTTGAGGTCAGATAAGCCAAAAGTTATTGGTAAAAAATGTCCTACCATTGATTAAGTAGTGTTTTTGTTTTCGTCCATACCGTGCGCCATTATTTTGTTATTATTTGAATGTTGTGCTCCATGCCATGTACTGTGGTCGAGAGCCGTAAATAAATAAATAAAATTCAAAATTCAAATTAAACAAGCGTATGTCTGGCTCCTGCTGCTGCTGCTGCTATGGACTAATAAAATGATTCAAAATAAAAATGTCCTCGCTCACTAACTATGCCAGGTATCTACTTGACCCTGAACCCGCTACATATTTTAAGATGTGCTGAGTTGATTGCCCCACCAGCCACCACTCACTAGATTCATCAAAGCCCCAGGTAACCTTGTGCACTGGCTGAACTGTGAAGCTAAGATGAATGGGCAGTAATGAAGAGAAGGCGCCACTGCATCAAGTCACTTTAACTAACACTGTGTGAAAGTGAATAGAGCAATGTTAGAAGTTATTTGAATGTGGTCGTTGATTTTTGATCTTATTTATCTATGACTATGACTCTTATTTCTATTATTTTTGTTTATCAGTATTGTCAATATGGATAACGATAGCCATTTTTGAACACGGTCTCCCTTATAACCGCTTACATCATTTACTATGCTTGTTTTTGCAAAAAAAAAAAAAAATTATTTTATTTTTGTTTTTTAATTTTTTATTATTGATTTCTCTCCCAATTATCTAATTACCTTATGACTACATTCAAAACTGTGGATCAAAAGTCTAAAATACCATAATGGAAATTAATACTATTTAAACAACCGAAAATGCCATTCTTATCATTACATTCTAATGATGATTATTCATTTCTTAGTACTGCTTTATCATTTCTTTTTCATTTTTTATTTTTTATTTTTTTTTTGTTGTTGTTGTTGTTTATATGTATGTATATACACACACACACACACACACACACACACACACACACACACACACACACACACACACACACAGCCTGTCAACAACAATGTAAAAATATGCAATGACCTCCTGCTTGTTTTTGTCTCGTCCGTTCTGTCTTAAATGTGAACACTTAAATTGTCATGTACCTCACCTAATGTTATGTCTTTCACCTGTCTTGTCCTGCATCACGTAAAAAAAAAAAAAAAAAAAAAAAGAATGTGGTCGTTGATGGTTGAAAATGCTACATTTAGTGTCTTCAAACGTGTCAATAAGGTGTCTGTCTGTCTGTCTGTCTGTCTGCCTGTCTGTCTGTCTGTCTGTTTAACTTCAAATTCACCTTATGTAAAAAGTAGGTTATATATAGAGTTCATATTATTTATCCTGACATTCTAGATTCAAATTATTTCCACATTAGATGTACTGCTGACTGTGCAGAAAACTTGGATCCGGTTTGTGGTTTTCAATCATACGATCCAGGGCTACGCACCGGCTAAAACACTACAGCAGCTCATTCTGACTGATAACCTCTACGACATACTGTATTACAACACAGTAGCTTTATTCATACTGTAGTGGTGTCTCCCATGAAACTGCATAGTGCACCTTTAATATCAAGAAGAAACAGACATGGACTATACACTGTACATGGCTCACTCACTGTCAGGCATAACGATGTGTTTAGGTGCATTTAATGACCGAAAAACAGGCATGGAAACTAGTTAACTACTCATCTTAAAAACTGATGGCAGATGTCTCCATAAAACACCCTAAACATCTTGTGGAAGAACATAATCCTGATGAAGCAGCTGTCCAAACAGGCCTGCTCACCCACCATCAGCTCTCTAACAGACGGCCTCTCTTAACTACAATGGGACAGGCTTTATGATGAGAGACAGACGACTACAATACTGGTCAGGTGTTTAGGCACGTGCAGATATATTGGCATGCATGTGCAGTGAACACACACACACACAACACACACACACATTTTCTACTGTAATTCATTTGTTGAATAAACGGAATACAAACCCTATTCTGAATCATAGAAACCTCAACCATACTGTTAGGCCACAAACGACCTCAGGTTGCAAACAATGTCACAAGTGCACCACCATGCAACCTTTACCAGAGCCTACACACACATGTCCATTCCAATCTCATATCATATCACCAGCCTTGATATTCCTATATTATATTTTTACATCAGAACACACAAAACACACACAGAACACACACACACACACACACACACACACACACACACACACACACACACACACACCAATAGTGCCAACAAGCCAACACACACCATGAGCGGTCTAAAATAACACTGGGCCACTCTGCCTCTCTTTAGCTGGAATGCTGAGTGGGTCATTCAGCTCTGAGTGCGTGACCGACACACCTACACACTGAATCCATACACAGTTATAAGCCTGGTTTCATCTATGTGGGGGGTGGGTGTGTGTGTGTGTGTGTGTGTGTGTGTGTGTGTGTGTTGTGTGTGTGGTGTGTGTGTGTGTGTGTGTGTGTGTGTGTGTGTGTGTGTGTGTGTGTGTGTGTGTGTGTGTGTGTGTGTGTGTGTGTGTGTGTGTGTGAATACCGATTATTTGTTTTCTCCACTTAACGACGCTTTATGGAAAAATATGAAAATTCCCTTTCACCATTCCTTTCTGCCGTAACTAAGCGCCCATGACTTCCTTCCTTCCTCTCCTCCTTTCCCTTCCTCTCTTTATTCCTCCCTTTTATTTTCCGACACCTCCCTTCTGTGTTCTCTCTCTCTCTCTCCTTCAGTCTTTCTCTCTTCTACAAACTGAAAAAGAGCACACACTACTTGCCCTCAGAAAGGCTTACAACTTACAATAGGGTCGGCTATTTTCCTGTTGAGAGCCCCTCACAAAACCACACACACACACACACACACACACACACACACACACACGCACACACACACTTTGTCACGGCTCTATTTAAAGAGTCATTGTGCCCATAAAGATAAGCCTCGGCAGCCAGTGCACCGCATAGCTCCTGATAAGGTACATTCCCCCTAGATTTGCAACCGTGGAAATTGAATTTACACTCAAAAACATCCAAATGGGGACAACAGTAATGGGCGTCTCAGTATAACAGTGAGGACTCCCATTTAGAGAAAAAACATCTAGCGTATCTACTCTGTTTGTAAATAAGAATCCTGTTAGGAAACTTGACGAAAAATAGGCATCGCTACCTCAGTGTTCCTTTGGCAGTAACTTCTATAAAAAAAAACACATTTACTACAGTGAAATATTGCCTCTCCAGTTTTTTACACACATAATATTTTTTCCACTCTTCATTCCTGGAACGGTAGTGTTACTGTGAGGTGAAGTGAGTTCCAAATAATATCAAGTTATCCCCCCCACACGCTGTCAGTAAAACAAACTGCATGCTGCTGGTACGATGTGGACAGATGGAGGAGACAGCACATAGATAGATGAACGATATAAGCCCCACACACCATATGAAGCCAAAATACAAATATCCATATTGCGTTAATGAGGACAGGTTGACAGAGAGAGAGAGAGAGAGAGGGGAAGAAATTCACACGGGCAATTCAAATAAGACAGCAAACCACAACACAACCACGTCAGCCACAACGAGTAAAACGTTATTCTCAAAAAAAACATGCATCAAAAAACCAACAGCGGAATATACAAAGGGGGCTTCTGTATATTCTGTCATGTTTGGAACCCAAGAGGAAAAGCCACACACCGACGGTATAGTAGACAACAACAACAAGGATACAATGTGACGTTGACATCTGGCAGAGTGAGAGCACATGAGAGAGGGTAGAATACCTATTTATGGGTGGATTGTCACCGCGGGCGACGACGCAACACACTCACAGGGGAGGGAGGGAAGTCCCGGTCGGGCAGCCAACCAAGATTGGAACAAGAGAGGGAAGAGTGTTCGGTGAATAGGGGGGAAGGAGAGGGGTGGAGGGTGGGGGGGGAAGGAGAGGGGTGGAGGGGGAAGGAGAGGGCTGGAGGGTGGGGGAAGGAGAGGCTGGAGGGTGGGGGAGGAGAGGGGGGAGGGGGGAGGAGAGGGGTGGAGGGGTAGGGTGGAGAGGGAGGGTGGAGGGGGGAGGGTGGAGGTTGGGAGCTGCTTTCATTTGGTGGGAGTCAACCGTTTATATAGGCTGTTTTGGTGGTCAACGGGTGGAGATTCCACACTCAAACAGCATCATTTAATAATACCCACCACATCAGATCTCCTAGTTGCTGATGTCCTGCTAGTATGTATAGCAGGTATTACATTGTTTTAAAGGTGCATAGCTACGCTAAAGATCACAACACTGGACACTATTGGATATCAGTTGATGTTTATATGAAACCTAAGAGATTAAGGAGATTTGATTTGAATGTCCAAGCACTCGGTAGGGCATAGAGGTTCTTTCTCTTGGAAAATATGGATTCCGAAACTCTTGCCTGATATTTAAAGACACTGGCTGGTTATAGAAGCCACCAGCAATCTTAGTTAAGAAAATACCTTTAAGCCATGTGAAGAAATGGGATCTGTCACTTGCTTAATAAAAGATATATTAAGGGGACATGGCTAGACTGCTGCAGACATGAGATCTGCATGTTCGTGTGTCCTGATCTATTTAACATACGACCATTTGGTCCCGAAGGTTCACACACTACAGGCAAACAAAATATAAACGTGATGATGCATTGATGACAAACGCAAATGGCTGTATCTATGCAACCTGAAACTCTGTATATATACATCTGTCAATACATATATAAATATGTTTAATCTATGAATAACAGTGGAGGCCTATATACACATGTGGGGCCAAGCCTTCAGTTGTGTGTGTTGCTGTATGGCATGTCAGCCCCCTAAACTTCACACGTGTCAAATTGGACTTAAAAAGACTCGCGCCCTGGTGGAATGGAGAAGCTTCATTCCATTCCAGAGGAGCTTGTAAGTCTCAATAAAGTGACTGACAGACATTCAGCGGTTAATAGACAACACTACAACAGGTGGTGATGGCTGCACAGAGCTGAAGGGTGGCTGGGTGGGTGTGTAATTAACTGCAGGGGTGATATTAATCGGCTTTATTAACTGCTATTCCAAAAGCCATTTCAATGTCTATGATTGTCTATGATTTTTAATGTTGCCACAATTGCCTCGTCAATTAGTCAACTGCTGAAAAGGAAATTATTAAAAACGGATCAATTTGACTTTGTGCGTTTGACTTTTTTCTCTGCTTACGACCTTAATCACATGTTGACATTGTTGTGAGTCTCCACTTATAAAAGGCTGTCAGGACCACACAGGCAGAAATGTGTGTCTAAAAGAGAGGGGTGAAGTTATGTGACTCAAATATTAGCTATATGACAATACATATCTCAGAGGGTATGAGTCAAATGCCACCAAACAACTGCTTGGCAATACAATAAGTGTGTGAAAGGAACCTGTATTATATCTCATTAACTTCTTGTTTTAACAAAGTAAAACTTTTTTTTCTTTTCTTTTATGAAAGTCTCATCAGAATGATTTGATCCGATGACAGGTATGCATCTTAGCAGGTGTATGTGCCTTGAGTGGGAATAAAACCTTCAGTAGTAAAAAAGGTTTTATGGATTCTGCAGTTGTAATTACTTAAACAGTATGCATCTTTAAACGTGCCACGAGGAACTTTTAAATATTTCTGAAAGTTTAATTTTCCCTCTAATGATCATGAAGGACATGTAACAACAAACGAGACCATAAGTGCAAAGAATGCTATTTTCATATAGATTTTCTTAATGCTTTTGTCATAGGTACGCTCGCCCAGGAACTACAGCTCGCTAGTAAAAACACTGACACTTTGTGCAAGAATGAAACTATATCTGAAAGTTCCTCAGAGCACCTTTAATATAAACTTCCAACGAAAAAGGTTGTGTTTTCGTCTAGACCTTTATCGCGATGCCATTTTTTTCGAAATACATCAAACCACTACATGATGGCACAGAAATATAGGTACTGCCTATACACTTACACACACACACACACTCCAAACCACAATAATACATGAATAACTACATTAAACCAGCAAAGTAATTCAAAGATGTGAATCAGTATAGTGCAGTCTGTAGAACAAAGTGACCCGTACCTTGAAGGCATACTTGCGGCTGATGTGGTCCTCGGGTCCCACGGGTGAAATGATATAGCTGGGCAACGGAATACTGCCTAGAACCGACTCCTCTCTCTGTCTGGAGAGAGAGAGAGAGAGAGAGAGAGAGAGAGAGAGAGAGAGAAGAGAGAGAGAGAGGAGAGAGGGAGAGAGGGAGAGAGAGGAGAGGGAGAGAGAGGGAGAGAGAGGGAGAGAGAGAGGAGAGAGAGAGAGAGAGAGAGAGAGAGAGATAGTGAGAAGGGGGAGGGAGAGAGAGAGAGAGCAGAGAGAGATGAGAGGGGAGAGAGAGAGAGAGGAGGTAGAGAGGGGGGAAGAGAGAGAGAAGGGGAAGAGGAGAGAGAGTAGATAATCAGGGTGAGAAAAGGAGCAAGAGAGATATGGAGGCAAGGGGAAAAAGCAAGGGAATAAATATCACTCATCAGTCATCACCCACTAATTTCATCACTGCCTGCCACCCCTATCATAACCCCTTCACACACACACACTCATGTGCAGTCATTCATATCAGTGTGCTGCTGTGCCAAAACGGTAAATGACTCCGGTATACCAGTGTCACAGAGCTAAAGCTGGCAGGGTCCAGCTGGCAGCGAGCCGCCATTCCTTTTGGGTCTGCCCCATCCGGTTAACATGGTGATGGTGAGATCATAGCGAACACACACACACACAACACACAAGACACACACACACACACACACACACACACACACACACACAACACACACACACACACACACTTTGACATAACCCAGACCTCAACCTTTTACCTCCAGCTAAACTTCAAGTCTTAACCCTCAAATAGCCCTTGGCAGAAGTGAAGAGGGTTAAAAATGTCATCACTTTCCAAAAACATCCTCCTCTCAAGGTCTACTGGTCCTCACAAAGACACAAGTACAAAACACAAAACAAACATGTTGGTCACTAATATGTCCCATCTTTATTAGTTCACACATCTATAAATAAGTATCTACAGTGTATTTGTTTCCCACTGAACATTGCGA
This sequence comes from Ammodytes dubius, assembly GCA_026122265.1. Classification (NCBI taxonomy): domain Eukaryota; kingdom Metazoa; phylum Chordata; class Actinopteri; order Uranoscopiformes; family Ammodytidae; genus Ammodytes; species Ammodytes dubius. The sequence continues at coordinate 5,157,770 of CM047513.1, read as the reverse complement.
CAGCATGCTAGAATGTGTGTGTGTGTGTGTGTGTGTGTGTGTGTGTGTGTGTGTGTGTGTGTGTGTGTGTGTGTGTGTGTGTGTGTGTGTGTGTGTGTGTGTGTGGCGTGTGTGTGTGTGTGTGAATACCGATGATTTGTTTTCTCCACAACAATTAAACATCGTAAAAAAGAATGTTGTACGGGTATGAAAATATTTGTGTACATGGCACCTGTGAGCGCCATGTGTGTGTGTGTGTGTGTGTGTGTGTGTGTGTGTGTTGTGTGTGTGTGTGTGTGTGTGTGTGTGTGTGTGTGTCTGTGTATGTGGTGTGCGGCCATGTGTGTGTGTGTGTGTGTGTTTGTTTGAGAGGTGATAAGGCGGGCACTGGACTATAAAGGGGTAATTGGTTAAAAATAATTCAAGGGCTTTTGGAGGAGACATTCCCTAAATGGTGGGTGAGACGGTGAGGTCTTTTTTATCTGCTCTGCCCTGTCTGTCGCACTGACCGAACACACAGCAACACAACACACACACACAACACACACCACACACACACACACACACAACACACACACACACAACACAAACAAACAACAACACACACAAACAACACACCACACAACAACACACACAGCAGAGTGGACTGTGACAAGTAAAGTAAGATAACATCCGAACAGCACAAGAATGGAAATTTGTCACTGTTTGGATGAAGGGAGTTTTTTCTTATCCGAATTGAGGCTCTAAGGATAGAAGTGTGAAAGTGTGGCGATTGTGAAGCTTCTTGAGGCAGAAACTTATGATATTGGGTTGTATAAATAAAACTGATGTGACACACTGGCTGAAAAGAGACAGAAATACTGTGATCACAAGTCCAAGACCGACAGAAGAGAGCCTACTTTTGAACCATTGGGCAGAACATTTATCTTAATTACTTCTTTGTTTTATTCAAGGCTGCAACTTACAATTAGTTTGATGACCAATTATTCATCTGCGATTTATTATGTGTTTGCTTTATAAGATAGTGAAAATGGCAATTAGAATTCCCTAGGATCCATTTTGTCATCTTTCAAATACTTGTGTTAAATGATCATCAGTTTATGACCCCAAACAGAAACATAGATTACTATCATCTCTAAAACAAAAGACCTTGAGATCTGAAAAGCCCAAACAAGAGAATGTGCGGCCATCTTGAAAGAGGAATCTAATGGCGGATCGAAGTAATAACTAATTATTACTATATAAATTGATCAAAAGATTAAATGTTAAACTGCGATTGAATTCATCCAGCTCTTGCCAACGTTGCTAACTTTAAGTCCTTCTTTGTATGTGTTTATCTCTTACTCATATCAATGATGTATTACTGGCTAAAATGTTGTCAAAAAATACTAGAATAAACCTTTGAAATAGAATGTGTATGCTTTTAATCTGAACCTATGAAAACACATACTTCTTAATATCCCACATTTTAAAAAAAAAAGAAAAAAAAGGGAAACAAAACACAGACATGACCTCTAGCGCCCTGACAGAAACCATCACACAAATAGAAGTAATAACAATAAGAAAAGCAAGGAGGTTTTCGTTTGTCTTGCGTGAACAAGAGATGAAGGGAGGGGAAGGAGGGCGGGGGGTGAGAGTGATGCTGCAGACAGATCGGATCAGGTGTTTTCATGTTGAGTAGAAAAACCTTTGAACTGAGAGAGAGAGAGAGAGAGAGAGAGAGAGAAGACTGAAGAAAAGAAAAGAAACGACAGAAAATTGATTTGGGGGGTGAGGAGGTAGAGGAGTGCGTGTCCCGAAAGGATCTCTTAGGAATATGGAGATGAAAAGAGAAGGCAGATAAAGACAGCCAGGGGATGGGAGGACTGATGGTGATGGAGTGTGTGTGGTTGTGTGTGTGTTGTGTGTGTGTGTGTGTGTTGTTTTGTGTGTGTGTGTGTGGGTGTGTGTGTGTGTGTGTGTGTGTGTGTGCGTGCGTGCGTGCGTGCGTGCTGCGTCTGTTTGAACCCTTATCCCCACTGAGAAAAGATCAGATTAAATCCCGCCCAGATTGAATCACTGGCTCCCTTTGTCAGTCGCAGTCCCCTTGTCCAAAAAACCTGCATCACTGCAGTACAGATCAAATTCAAATGGAATGAAACTTGGTCGAACCCCTTTGCAGTTGTATAAATCTGTCATATTGGGCCAGTCAGATCAACATATATATAATCATTCGCCTATAAGATAATAAATACGTATTTGATGACACAGCTAGCAAAGAAGAATAAAACAATTACTACTGTGGATTTTATTTGCTGATTAAGACTGTAACATGTGGTTGAAAGCTAAATAAAAAATAATAAGTGGACCTTGCTTGAGTCACATTTATTTTTAAATAGTATTCAAGACAATATATTATATTTTTGTACAGTTTTTAAGCTACTACTTAGACATATATGTGCTTATAACTGTAAGATTACTTCACAGTGAATTCCACCTTTCAAACATGTATGCTTCATTTTAACACCAGTAAGAGACCTGTAGAATAAATGACAGTCCAATAGTCATGTAAAAGATTTCATATGTGCCGAGCTTGTAACATTCAGGGTTTATTTTTATCTGTGGGAGAGGTATTTTAATTGTGGTCATCTGTGGTCATATTACAGGCTGCTGAGGTACTTTCAATTGCATAGTGCTCTAAAGTGTCTCTATTATTTGTCTTTGAAGGAGCACAAAAAGGCAAAAATGAGAACGGTAGTAAAATGGGAATTTCAACCATTGAATCTACGTACTAAGCTCCAATCGACTATACATAGTGAAACCATTTTTCTTGAACTAAGACTCACCTTTGTAGTAGAACAGACAGAAATCTGCCAAGACGAACCACTTCCTCTTCCAAAGGCGCATCCCGGAGCTGTCCTGTAGGGAGAGAGAGAGAGGGGGAGAGAGAGAGAGAGAAGAGAGAAGAGAGAGAGAGAGAGAGAGAGAGAGAGAGAGAGGGAGGGGAGAGAGAGAGAGAGAGCGAGAGGGAGAGAGTGTAAGTAATGAATGAATGAATATAGTGAGGCCCAAAGTAGCCTGGAATTGGATGAGATAACAAGAAAATGAAGATAGATACTGTATCTCTAAAAATGAAAAGAAAGGTTGGTAGTGAGACGAAGAGAACGATAACGTATCATCCGTTATGTATGGATAATGCATATCACAACCGTTTTATATTTTTGTTTCAGAGATATTACATACATTAAATGACAAGTATTACAAGCTATAGAAAAGAGTAGCGAGGCACAGCGGATACAGTAATGAAAGCCAAAATGTAGGTGTATACGAGCGGAGAGAGAGTGAGCTAGAAAGAGAGTGTGATCATTTGTCGTCGTTGCCCGGCTCGCTGGGCCTGCCACCGCTGCTTTACTGCCCGTTTTGTCTTCATGTTCTCGGGCTGAAAATTGTGCTATTTAAAGAGGAAGAGGACACACAGAAGAAGGGGATGAAATCAGCCCAAAACTACCCAGATATGTGCCGCTTCATCCATGGAGCTACCACCATGTGTGTATTAAAAGGTGGAGTCAAACATTCTGGAGATATTCACTGATTTTGAAAAAAATAATATTATTAATTCAAGATCACTACCTGTTCAGTACAGTAAAAATATGGGCATGTTGCTATAGGCGTCAGTGGCCCCCCTTTGTTTACATACCAGTTAACAGAGCCTATGCTGTGCTATTAACACCATATTGTTTTCCCAGTGCACATACAGAATACTGACATGTAGCTGATCGTGAGGAGATATTCACTGATTTTCACAAAAAGTGAATTTGACAACAAGCATTCACCAGAATCGCTGACTCCTTTAATGTGCATGTGATTGTGTCTTAAAAATGTCCACATTATTTAAAGGTTTTTCCTAATTAAAATCTATTTGCAATGCTCTGTAGTATAGGGCTGTATGAGCATTTGAGTGTCTGTGCATTAAGATGTGTTGCACATTCCTGCCCATTTGTATCTGTGAGTACATGCCTCTGTGTGCAGCCATTACAATATAATTGCTTGGCACTAACTACATCACTCACTGTTTGTCTTGTACTCTCGCCATGCGTTTCCCCGTGGGACGAGGCCAACCATAGATATTTTAAGGATGACTTCAGATAGAAATAGAATTCCCCAGTAATGACGTGTTAGACAAAATAAAACTAGGCCATAGGAGGAAACGTTAAGGTGTTATTGTACTGTAGAACAAGGCCTCAACCTGCCTTCGCCTGCTGTTCGACTGGCATCAGACCAGGACTGTACACCTTGCTGTGTGTGTGTGTGTGTGTGTTGTTGTGTGTGGTGTGTGTGTGTTGTGTGTGTGTGTAGTGTTCATGTGTGTGTGTGGTGTGTGTGTGTGTGTGTGTGTGTGTGTGTGTGTGTGTGTGTGTGTGTGTGTGTGTGTGTGTGTGTGTGTGTGTGTGTGTGTCCGTGACCTGTTTGTACAGCCATCCTCGGACCACCACGGGGACATTGGGATTCCTTTTGATGGCCTGATCTCTCTTTCCAAAGCTGTGCACCTTGCCGATGGCCCGGGAACCCTGGAACACACACAGACAAGTACAGCACCATTGCATAGCTGTTAGTGTCACAAATGCATAAACTATGAGTTGAGAACATGTATTAGATGCATACAAGTGACTGAGAGAGTCTGAAAAAATCAGCCATTGTTAAAATCAGTGATATTAGTGTGTTGTGTGATGTGTGTGTGTGTTAGTGTGTTGTGTTGTGTGTGTGTGTGTGTGTGTGTGTGTGTGTGTGTGTGTGTGTGTGTGTGTGTGTGTGTGTGTGTTGTGTGTGTGTGTGTGTGTGTGTGTGTGTGTGTCACAATAACTTTATTTAGAAAAAAAAGGGTCTGTCTGTGCCTCTTTAGACCTGTGCCTTCCTTACACCATAACTGAATGGACCTTCACCCACACCATGATTATCTTTCTAGCCAGGTACCTCTCCTGTGCGTCCCCAGTCGTTACCTAATTACAGCCATTATATTTGAGCACAAAACCATTTTCCACTGGACCCCCAATTCAGTGTCAGTGCCGTGGTTGCTATGGCTTTTGTTAGACACTGACAAAGCCTCTACAGACAATCAGGTAGGAGGTTAGAAAAGAGCGCTTGTGACCTGCAGGGTAGCGGTTGGACTGGCAAACTAAACACCTGCTGAAAAAGCCTGGCCGGCGAACCTGAACGCCTCACCATTAAAGACACTGAGGCAGGGACTCAAAATGGTTCGGTGTCAGCAGTAACAGATTGCGAGGGCGTAGGTTGAAGGCAATTTATTTTGTTTATTAAAAGGTGCAGAGTGTGTTAAGATAATTGGCTGGGTTTTTTTCAGATTAGACTTGGTATAATGGAATATAATAATCATAAGTATGGTTTTCATTATGTGTAAAATCTAGAACTTTTGACACTGAATGACAGCGCCAATTATAGTAACACCTTTATAACACACAGCAGCTTTAAGGCGATTTTTCTTGCCTTCCCTGTTTCTCTCCCACTCTGTGAACTGTGTATGTTTTTGAGCACAGATTCCCTTAGTGAATGTGCCACGTAAGCAAAAAGTAAAGTGAAGTAATGAAGAGCTCATGAAAGAACAGATCATTACTAACAGAGCCTCGGGATTACATAATATAGAGTTGTTATTGTTGAGCAGCAGAAACAGCCACCTCTGCTGCTGCTGGTTTTTATTATGGGATGCTATCATTCTACAGGGTGGACTGATACTGTAGAGGCAAATGGTAACTGCAGTATTTTAACAGAGGGACACACACACACACACACACACACACACACCACAACCACACCATTTAAAAAGGAGAACAGACTTCAGAAGAATTAACAGGAAAAAAAGAAAGCCAACATTTTAAAAAATGCACAAATGAAAGACACTATACTTGTTGTTTTACTTTTGTGACATCACTTCAGTCAAGGATACTTCTGCTTTTGATGACTGTGACCAGAATGCACACACAGGAAACATTGCAGTGTCCCAGAGAAATGCCCAATTGATTTGAACGAACACAACTACACATATGATAGAAAAAACCTAGACATACGGTTCATAAAATACAATCCAATAAGATACAAATTATTCTATAACAAAAAAAATAGAATAAAATAGATTAATTTTAGATTAATCAAGTAATTGGAAGTCCTATAAAAAAGTGAGAAATTGAAAAAGGCCTGGGAAAGGACAGCTAATTTAATACAGTATATATAAGGTGAGAGACAGCTAATTAATGCTAAGAACATTGGTGAAATTATATCGACAGCAGATTGTGCTATAATTCTGCCAATTCATCTTTCATTACACACACTGAAGAAATGCACAGGGGCTAGTGGTCACGCACAGCAAACCGTGAAATTCTTGCATTATTATTTGTGTGTGTTGTGTGGGCTTGCCTGCTGCTTGAACACATACACTGTGCACGTATTCATGAAATCTCAATTCATCTATTCTGAAACCTCTGTGGAAAATAATGCTTCTTCTGGCGCGGCAACAACACACACCGGCCAACCACACACACACACACACCACAACACCAACACACAACACAACACACACACACACACACACCACACAACACACAACACACACACACACACAAAACACCACCACAGACCTACACCACCACAAACACCCTATCCTCTCGTCACACTGGTATTATAATGAAAGATTGGGTGTGACTGCTGCATCAGTGTGTGTGCATGGACTGAGAGGCATCTGCAGCTGGAAAACAGCTACACACACACACACACCACACACACACACACACACACACACACCACACAAAACCGCAACACGCTGACTAATTACAGGGACGCTGGTCGACCAAGCATGACGCAAAAACAAGACGACTCAATACTGTCTCAGTGGGGTCCCTTTGTAAATATACAGTACAATATGTGAGTGCATGTGTAATAGTGTGTGTGTGTGTGTGTGTGTGTGTGTGTGTGTGTGGTGGTGTTGTGGTGTGTGTGTGGTGTGGTGTGTGCGATTTGTGTCAGTGGTGGTCTTATTTTTTAGAGGCTGAGGGTAATTTGTGCAAAAGGCTGAGTTCCCTGCTGCTAGGTAGAACCCTGTCTTGTAGGTGAGTGACTCTGGTCAGATCAGCTATTTGTTACATCAATGACACACTTATCAGACAACACCTCTAAGCCTATAGAGCTCAGTATAGTAGAGTAGACCTGGGGTTGCCGGTTCAAATCCCTCAGCTATACAAGAGTGACTTGGGAAATTAACACAAGTTCTGGTTCAGGTGTACTTACTATAGAGTAGGCCTACATATCTAATCCCAATTTTTCTGATCTGATCAGTGGTTGACAGCAGCAGTGTAATAGAATATGTCAGCTCCCAACAGGTATCTTGTTCACTTTTTAGGGGCTCTTTCACACCTGCCTTATTTGGTTTCGATTTGAATGAACTCAGGGGGTTCCTGTTTGCTCACAGATGCCCAAAAAGATTGGAGTCAACTATTCAAAATGTGATTTTTTTTACTAATGTAGCGCTACTCTTTAGGACTCTTTTTCGTATTTCAAGAATGTGTGGGGTGTGTTGGTTATTATCGCATAAAAAGGACACTAAATTTCTTGACTGTAAAAGGTTATTTTAAATATTGAGGGCGGCATATAAAGCTGCATACATTCATAACAGCAAACTGAGAAACGACAGCAGGTAAACCTAAATGACTTTGATCAATCCCAGAGAAGTTATACAGACTGTTTATATGAACACCACCACATCACTGCATACACATCCAGAGACATAGAACACACACACGCTCCAAGGAGAATGTGATATGTACAGTATCTCTAGGGAGAATCTTTTCTCTGCGCTTCCTATGATGTTTTGTCGGCGGCGGAGCTGGTGTGTGTGACTCATTCAAAATATGGATTCAGGTTTTGATGGGGGGGTTTGCTGCTATGTACGCATAGGGAGGGGGGGGGGACACCCAATGACTCATAGTTCTATTTTGAGACAAGATTCTTCTGGTGGTCAGAAACTACGTTTACATGCAGCATATTCTGATGAAGGTCCATACTCCGGTTCAGACAATAATCCAAATAAGGTGTTTCCATGTTCAGCAGGGATATGCCCGGTTTACTGTCAATCAGCATATTCTGAAAATTTTGTCTATTTGGAAATGTTGTGTGTATACGTATGATTTCTAAATCAGCACAATAATGTGATTAATGAACTACTTCCCCCTTCGGACCAGCGTCTATCATTATTAAATCCTACATATTAAATTATAATTAATGACGGTTTCTTTTCTCCCTCATCTTCCTTGGCCCAGATGTTCCGTGTTTAAAACCTAACCCTTCATTTTCCCATGTGTGAGTATCAATTGGGAAAATTTAGATTGTCTTAAATCTGATTATGGCTTACTCTGAATATGATCTGATTGAGGTGGGTACGGTTGTTAACATGGTCATGTCTTATCGTGAATATGACCCTAACCTGGTTAATATCGGAGTATTGCTGTGTATGTAAAGTGTCTTTTTCTCTGTCAGAATAAGGCTTTTTGCACTATTTTGTCTCTGTGTTTGACGGCAAGGGTGATGAGCCTGAGCACCTGGGGGTAGGGGGGTGGGGGGGGGAGGGTGTGGAAATGGCGATAGTGTTATAGTGATGGATGTCCTGTCATCTCTATAGCGCGCCCAATGACACATGTTCAATCTCAGTCCCGGGGCGGCACCTGTTGATGGGGCAGGATGAGGTTTCACGCCGATGTGGAACTGCCTGTGTGTGTGTGTGTGTGTGTGTGTGGTGTGTGTGTGTGTGTGGTGTGTGTGTGTGTGTGTGTGTGTGTGTGTGTGTGTGTGTGTGTGTAGGGGTGTGTAGGTGTATGTGGTGGTGAGTGATGATGAGGGATGTGTGAAAAAGGGAGTGCAAGTTGGAAGGAAAAAGTATAGACAAGAAGCCTAGAGAGGAGAGAGAGGAGAGAGAGAGAGAGAGATAGAGAGAGCGAGAGAGAGAGAGAGAGAGAGAGAGAGAGAGAGAGAAGAGAGAGAGAGAGAGCTCTTTACTAAAGTATGTCCCACAAAACCAGATAATGCATGTCACAACATATCGCAATAAAATTTGAATTTCTCAAAGTTGCTTTTGCTGAATTGCTTCAAGGAATAATATAATTTTGGCGACAACAGTAGCATAGCCAGAGCCAATGACAGCTTGAAGGACAACACACCACAACACACACACAAGGGAAAAACTGCAGGCTCCAAAACAAAACAAAATAATTAATGTCTTGTTTTATCGTTATTCTCCACACGTTTTTTTCCTGCATCACCATCGGTTGATACTGGTTAATTTTTCGGTTGTATCATATTAATTGTTAAACTGAAACCACTGAAACCGCAACCCAAATCTATTTATCGTTAATGTTATATGCATGAAGACTAAACGTTTACAGTCCGGTTTATCAGGTGTTATAGGAACAGCTGTGCTTCAGGCTAAATGTTCACATGACAATACATTCCTGTTGATATTCAGCAGGTGTGATATTTACTTATCTTCGTGTGAGAACTCACTCATTTGATATATGCACTTAACACAAAGTACAGCTAGGCAGGAATGCACATGTTGACAGTTTTGCATTATACACAAAATCATATAATCACATACAGACAGACACACACACCCACTGGAATAGATGCATTATTCCTTAACAGTCATCCATTTTTTAATCTTTGGGGGTCCTCAACATGCTATGATGCAGATGCAACCAAAGTGAAATGACACAGACACAGAAACACACAGACATACACACCACACACACACACACACACAGAGAAAGACTAACCTTGGCAGAAGTTGTGTCCACAGTGGAGGAGGTGATGGTGGAGGCCTCGCTGACGGTGGTGCTGGAGAGCTGCTCACCCGCATGTTTGGACATCATACGAGCACCCTGCGGCCTGGACAAGACACACACACACACACACACACACACACACACACACACACACACACACACACACACACACACACACACACACACACACACAACACACACACACACACACACACACACACACACACACACACACACACACACACACAGAGGGTAAACACAACTTTTTATAAATCTGTTAAAACACATCCCCTTGGGTGTTTATGAGTTTTCATTACATGGCCTAACGCTGTGTGCGTGCATTTGCGCATGTGTGTGTGTGTGTGTGTGTGTGTTGTGTGTGTGTGTGTGGTGTGTGTGTGTGTGTGTGTGTGTGTGTGTGTGTGTGTGTGTGTGTGTGTGTTGTGTGTGTGTGTGTGTGTGTGTGTGTGTGTGTGTGTGTGTGTGTGTGTGTGTGTGTTGTGTCGTGCCAAGATAGATTTTCTTCTGTAGCCCTCAGGTCAGGGCAGACCTATTACCTTGAATGACCGTTTCACAACAGGAAGCCGATAAATAGACTTAGAAAAACTAGATCCACAGCGGGGAAATAAAAGTGCCCACGGCAACAGACGATGTTATGTAACTGTTCACATATAGGGAAGATGAATTAGCACTAGTATTTATTCTCAATTTAAACTAGAATATGAGACTGAATGCACTATGTCACGTAAAATAATCTCAACAAAATTATGCCTTTTTAATAATTTTTATGCTTTAGATGGCATCATCCACCACTGCCTCAAGTCTTTCCACCCACCATATCAAGTGATGAGGTGAAGATTTATTTAGTTATTTTATTCTATAGTACTTCTTCTTCATCTTCCAACAAGTGCATTTCCCCAGTACACCCACTTTATGAAATGCATTATGGCCATTAAGTTTGTCCATTCTGTGCTACTGTAGAATCATGGCAGTGCAAAATGGCGGCCTCCACGTAGGGGGGACCCGCTCCTATGCAGATATACTGTAAAAGGCTCATATATACACATATTAAAAACATACTTGTGAATATCATATTACATTTCTACCAAGTCTGTTCTAAAAAATGCCCAGAAATTCTACACACTGAGCCTTTAATAAATAATTGTGTTCTAAATATTTGTGTTGGTGTACTTTGAACTTTGCGTATAGTAATTCATTATTACTGAACTTTTATGTGGCAACAAGACAACAGTATGATTCCAGAGTGACCATCGACTGTAAATGAAAAGGTCTCCCCCCCAAAAAAAAACGTATTCAATAACAACCAAATATCTTTCACACCGACAGAGACGTTTCTGAAAGTGCACCCCACAATAGCTCATGTGTTGTTATTCAAATCACACATGATTTATTGATATATGTATCTGCAAAGCTCACGGCGTTTTATATCCGACACACTTCACCTCAAAGAGATTTGCTAACGCGCCACGATAAAGATTTCAACAGATCTTCTTGACTGCAGTCTGTTCCACAGCTCGTTAGGATTTTGTTTCAACACTGGAGATTGTGTGTTCTTATTTATATTTTAACCCTTTCACGCATAGTGGTCACTACAGTGGACAGCTATTCAAATGCTGTTTTCTTGAATATGCATGGGTGTAGATCGCCTAGTTGCATATCAGCCACTACAGTGGACTCTTGTGTGTCATCCAATGCATTGCCAACCAGTGGCCAACCATTGTAAGAGCAGCCACAATTAGTCAAATCCAAGATGGCCGACAGGGAGCAGAAAAGTTGAGCAGCTCAGGAATATCCTGTAAATACTTCGAAAATAGGAGAGCCTGGCAGGTAAAAAAAATATGGCAACATCAAGTAACATCTTAGGAGTCATATAGTTGTTAAAATTTCCAATTATTGATTTTACATTGGGAGGAAATTATGTTTAATCACCTGTCCACTAAATTGGACATCATGCATGCACAGACTTCAATAAATACCACTAATTATACATACTGCAGATGTGTTGTGCTTGAAAAAGCTTACTTTGCTGTAACTTTTTGGTTTTAAATCAATTGATTCATGTTATTAGAATGCAACTTGAAGTATTTGTGTAAAAAAAAAACATTTTTTCCAGATTATTCCATTATGTGTAAAACAGTTGGTGTCGCTATGATGCCAATTTTCATATAAAAATAGCTTTGATGAAGTGATGTACAAGTCAGTAGGCTGTACTACTGAATTACACCTGAAAAAGAGAAATTGGAGAATCAAGGAAAAAGTTGTCTGTTATTTTCATAGAAAATTTTGATTGAAAAAATTATTCCACACTTTTGCATTAGATTGAAGTATTGGAATATGTTTATATATGTGAACAGGCATTGAAAATATATATAATTTTATAGTTTTCAGATAATATAGCATTGTTTTCACTGTTTTGTTAAATAAATAAGGGCAAATTTGAGAAGTCAAAACGCATGGAGTCCACCCGAGTGGACATGTGTAAAACTCTCTGAAAAATGTGTGTTTAAAAAAATGAAGTTATATTTTTTCTTTTCATGCCTAAAGAAGTATAAAATCACTTGAGAAAAAAATCCAGACTAAGGATATCATAATTCATGCATGAAAGGGTTAAAGACAGGCGGCATGTTTTAGATGGCTATGGTTTTAACGGTTACCATGGAGAGATATGAGGTCTTTGGGTTATTCAATTTGTATTATTACCTTTACCGGACGTGAGTGATCGATGAACTTGATTGAACTTGAACTTGAACGAGTCTACTGAATTAAAAAAAAAAATTATATTAAATTTTTTTCACGTGTACATTTATTTTAAAATGTTTTCACATGTAGGCCTATAACACCAACTCAAATGTCTGTCATTGTTTCCATTTCAATAATGCCATCAGGAGTGTTTTCTACTCAATATCTCACCAACAGAAACAGTCACTTTACTCTCTGCTGCAGCTTTCTGCACTGAATTTAACAGAAGCATTAAGCCTGTGCATTATTGTTCCTGCAGACAGACGCGCTGTAAAAAATAGAGAAACGAGGAATCGACC